>JAOEHX010045412.1:11032-32372 GCA_025448015.1 Bolborhynchus lineola | reverse complement strand
TTCTCCAGGCTGAACAGCCCCAACTTTCTCATCCTATCTTCATACAGGAGGTGCTCCAGTCCCCTGATCATCCTCGTTGCCCTCCTCTGCACATGTTCCAACAGTTCCATGTCGTTTATAAGACATTATTAATATGAAATACCACTAGGCTCATAAAATCTTAGAGTGTTTAGGAAAGCAAACTGGAATTCTGAACTGTTTCTGTGATTTTTCCTTTGTAGCACACAGTAAAGCATTTCCATGTATTTCTCAGATAAGAATGCAACATCTCATTCCCTTATGATAGTCAACAATAAATACAGTTGTGCTTCAGAAACTTTTTCATTTACCATTTTTTCTTTAAATTGGGATAGGAACAGATAGTCTAGTTATTATAAAATTATCATGATTTCCAACCAACAGAAATCAGTGTAGTGCCCCAGATGTCACCTAAGTGAGACACTGAATGGAAGATAACACATGTTACTCTTCCAATCACAAAGTCAGCATTAACTCCATGGGATGACGCTTGAGGTGGTGATACTAATGTTACCTAGATCATAATAGGCCAAAGTACAGGTTTTGATTACACATAATAATATGCGGAATAACATTATCACCTCTCCTGCAGATTTTGAACCAGACACCTTCATGCTTAGAGTGATACAGTAGCTGTCATCTCATCCCTCTTTGGATGAGAAGGTCCCTTCTTCACCTCCTGTCTGGTACCTTGTACACTAGAGAGAACAGACATTATGTATGTGAAAGAGGCAAACCCTCACATTGTGGGCTGAGGAGGTATTAAGCTCTCTTGATTGAGTATCTTGGTGATACTGAGCGCAACGCAGATGTCTTACCACTTCACCAGAATTAAATGTTTTGTCTCACTATTGTCAACCCACCTAAGAGCCTCATTAACACTGCAGTTTAATATTCATGTCATCAACATTGCTGTTAAAGCCAAAATGGTATAGATAATGAATTAATATGTGTGTGCAAATCTCTATTTTGCCCAACCTTTCTTATGAGCTTTTTATTGGAGCCTCAGATTCCTGAAGGCAAATACAAATGTTCTTCCTCTTTCAGCCTGACTTTGTTGTCGTCATCACTCCTCAGATCAACAGCTTCACCCAAATGGACCACTCCTGCTAGTGCTAACACCAGGTGAACTACATTGACATGCCAAGCAGACCCTCAACAAGCATGGGAATGATCTGGTTTCATCAGCTTCACTTACTCAGTTGTAATAAATTTAGTTGTCAGGTCTGTCCTTAACTGTGCAGGGCCTGCGAGGACTCTACTGGGCTAAAATGTGCATGACCATGGCACAGGCCTTCCAAATTAGGAGCCTAATGATATTAGAACCATCTCAGTGAATTTACTGTAAAGGAACTCTCATAAAGCAAACAAAACCTTGCAAGGTGCATGACTCAGCTTCAGCTGGGGTTTGCCTTCAAAAAGCTAAACTTGGGACTACATGCTCGGTAAGCAAAAGTGAGCTCCTTTCTGCCTCAACAGAATAAACTCCATTTGGCTATACTTCTGCCTTTTGGGAAGGAATTTTGAAAAACAAGCTGTAACAGGGACTTGCCTTTGGTTTATTTTCCCTAGTTTTCGAAAACTGCATTGGAGTAGACTTTTTTATGACTATGCTTTTAATCCAAAGTCTACAGTACGGCCAAGCTTGAAATAACAAGGGGATGAGATCATCAAAGGGTCATCAGTTTTAGTTTTAAAATTATTTGAGGTACAATAAAATCTAAAATGTGCCACTAATTTTAGGCCTTGGGCAAGATTTTTCAATAGTATGTGTAACCCAGGAGATGCAGAGTTTAAATTTCAAATTTGCTTAAGACAAAACACCCAAAGTAGTGTGGACCTCTAAAGCCATCTTACTATCAGAAATGCATTCAAAGGGTGTTCTTACCTTCTTTGAGGTTTATCAGATAAATACACATTTTGTGGAGATTCAGCTTCCCCAGAGTTAATGGTGGAGCTGTATTTATTTTTTGTCCTTGAAGATATGGTCTGATCAAGGAAAAAGACCAATTAGTAAAGACTATAAATTTATGTAACTATAAACCTATATTCAGTATGTTCTGTCACCACAGAGAACAGATGAGTTTTCACATCACGAGTCTGTAGATCAACACTTGCTCAAACATCCCATTTTGGGAATGGGAAGTGCCACAATTTTTAAAGATTTTGCTGAAAGCCAGGTATTAAGAAGTTAGGTACTTTTCCTCAAGGTAACGTCTTATTCAGAGCAGGAGACCATTTTGCCTCCCTGCTCTTGAAAAGCATTTTGCTATTCACTCAGTACATCCTATTCGCAGAAAATAGAGAAAGTTCTGATGCATCATAGCATGTGTCTGAAATTCTAATTAACAAGAAGTCATCTGTAGTTGTCCAACATCATATTATTAATTCACAAAGCAATAAAGGGATATATTTCAGATTGAATGAGAAGATATGTAGTGAATGGGGTCATAGTATTTCACTGCACATAATTTCTTGTGATCTTTAACTATTTTAAACCTATAGAAGTCAAGTTGTACAATGCCTTACCGTGAACATAATTTCTCACAAATAAAAAGTAGTAACACTGATACGATTTATTCTCGTGAGTTTAAAATCTAAATTAGATCTAAATCTGTATAACTCAGGTTTCCATAAGGAAGTATATTTTTAATGTGGATATGTAGACTTTTGTTCTTTATGTATTTTTTGAGCAAGAAAAGCAATTCTAGTGGCATTGTAATATGCTTTCTAGCATTATGATCAATACGCACATTCATTTATTTAAAATTCCATTTAATATCAGGAACAGTAGATTGCATAATTCATAAAAAAGCACATCTCAGTTAAATTCTAATCAACTTTACATCCCAAAAGTCTTAGGGAAGACTTTTTTAACTCAAAACTCTTCAAAAATGCAGGCTTTTCAAAATATATTGTCACTATGTAAAACTTTCTTCTTTGTTCCTATTAAAAAATAATAAAATTAGTTAATTCTGAACTACAGGGAAACCTAAGACATTCATTCACTCGTTACCTTTCCAGCAAGAGAATGTGCAGTTACGAGATTCTTATACAATTAGTGCTCTGAGAATCCTTTAAATACAAACTTTTGAGAGGAAAGTAAAAACAAATCAAAGTTCACTGTGACTGGCTGGAACAAAATGCTTAAATCAATATGGCTATGGCTCATCTGCTCATCATTTAGCCATTACCTGGGAGACAAGGACCTCCTGCTATGCTTGATTTTTTTTATTTTTTTTATACAGATTTACACTGCCTCAGTTCTGCAGACACATATGAAGCCAAAGTCATTCCAGACTTGCCCTGTCATACTGTTAACTCTTCATATCTTATTTTATTTATTCCTGTTTGTCCTTTGCATTGGATACAGAGATAAACACATGCAAACATTGGCATGTTCAAAGAAGTTTAGTACAACAGCAAAAGAGGGCAAAAGCCACCATCTCACATTTATAACATCCTGAAGAAAATGACAACATAATGATTCTCCTAAAGAAGAAAACATATGTTTTAAAATATTTTCTCTGAATTAAACCTTACAATGAAGAAGAATGTTGCATGTTTTAGGAATATTTTGAAGTATTAAAGAAAAATTCAGAAGCCAGGTTAAAATATGTTTCTACTACACTTCAGAAACAGAAACTTTATTGTCTGGTGTTTGACAAACAAGAAGCCTAAGGACATAAAGCATATAACTAAGGAAAGGACATTTTGGTGACCCTATGGACATAGAGAGCCTAATCCTTATCCTACTGGCACCAATAGAGATCCCAAATCTGCTCAAGTCAGTGGTGCTTGACAAGGGTCTGCCACTGGGATGAGAATCAGAGACATTGTGTATATGCCTGGCTTCTACTGAAAGCCACAAAACTTCCTCAGAAAAGTGGCCCCTGGGTTTTTAGGCAGTGCATGTGTGGGCAGCAAACATTACTTGGTCATAATTGTGACAAAGCAAAGCCTTTAATTCTGGTTCCTAAACTGGAATACATGACCATTTCTTCTTCTGGGGAGATGAAACAGGAGTCAATGCCATCTCTGGAAGAAAAGCCTATGATGCAACCTTAAAATAAATACACTTATTTGCATATACAAACACTGGAACCACATATGCATCCACTAATATCCCTTCTTTAAACTGTTAGGAATATCACATATGCTACAGCTCACACCAAGCAGAATAATGAGGGAGGTGTTGTTTCTTGATATTTTTGTAAGATCATATAACCCTACTGTCAAAGCAACTCTAGGTTTATTGGAGCTATCATATAAAAAAGGACTTATCACAAGCAAGTTTATTTATTACTCAGCTGTCTTAACTTCAGCCCTATCTCAGGCCTGTATGTATAAACTCTATTACAGCCTAATCACACCACTGTTACCGAAAGACAAACTCTGAACTGAACGGCTACTGTCACCTCCTTCTCTCTTTTCCTTTCCCAGGAGGTTAAAGGTGGAAAAAAAAATTTAAAAACAATCTACTCAATGTGTGTCTAAAATGAAGTGTAAACAGGTATGGAAAACCTATGAGAAAACTGTTACAGAAGGTGCCTAAATGGCAAAGTGCAAAGGGTGACAAGAAAATTATGTTGGCATACAAAAAGCACAAGAATAAGAAAGATGTGGCACAATAGATAGCTGGCCTCAGCCTATCAACTGGCTGGTGGCTTCTGTTTCACCCACCTCCCCCTCAATATCTTCATTTTTTTGTTATTATAAAGGACATTCATGATCAGTAACAATGTTATAATGATAGTAAATGCAGGATTTAAGGTATATAAAACCTTCAGCCAACATTAGAAAGCCACCAAGGGGGAGTTACCTTGCACAAGGTTCTATTTAGTGATGTCTCCACTCTTTCACTCCCTGACTGCAAATCAGCATTTTTAGTGGACAATAGGCTCAGCAGTGGCCTTATGATTGCCTCTTTTCAAATGGAAATGGCTATCCTAACTCCTCTGCCAGGTTTTTCTTACTATAGCACAAATTGCAGTTTACAAGGCTCTAAGGGGGAAAAAAAAAAATCTTAGCTGAATATCTTTTTTTTATTCGACAAACTGACATGTAAATTACCCTTTAAGTGCTCCACTCTAGGGCTCTGATCATCTCCTAATTGTCACAGTCAATTGTAGCCAACAGACTCTTCAATCCCAAGCGCTTTGACAACAAGCACAAGGATCAAAGCAGAATCAGCTCCCTTCAATATCCTTCTGTTTAGGATGCTACAAAAAGCCTGAAAAAGAAAGGTGTAAGGGCATTAGTGGAGAAGGAACTGAGAGTATAAAGTACTATAGCAGTAATTTTCTTCTTCACTAATATTATATAACCTTATAAACTCTGTTATCCCATGTTCAGCAGGAATACATAAACATTCCAGAGAATAAATACAATTTAAAACTACTTGGAGATATTACTACTTAAAAACAAATTCATCATGCATTTCTGCTGCCTTCTGTATGCCTCCCCTCATGTCTCCCCCTCCAGATTTCACCTCCCTTCTGGGAAGGAATATAACAGCAATTATTTTTTAAGCAAATCTGTTTTTATTCCTAGAGCAGTCCCACAGTGTCTTCCAGGATGAGCTGGGCTGCAAACCATCTTATTCTACTGGAAACCAAGTTTTATTCATGAGGTTAGTGTGACTTAGACATGTAGCAGGTTATTCGTGCAGCTCTGCTTTTACTTTCTAAAGTGCCTATAATCAACCCATGGCCAGGCAGAGGCTGGAGCAAAACCTTCTCATTCAGTTGTAGTCCAGCTCTAGAACAGCCAGTTTCAGTCACATCCAAAATGGATTGGAAAGAAAGACAAGAATAAATATAGTAGTCCTAAAACCTGTCCAGGGGGAAAAAAGATATATTTGCTATAATTCTGAAAGAAGATTCACCTTTTATTGTAGCCAAGACCACTTTAGATCTGCACCATGCTACATCACTTAGATTTTTGTACCAGCTTTCTGTGTTTGATGATATGAGCTTGCTCACTCTGCAATACTCTTTTCTACCCTCAATGCCTCACAGACACTCAAAGTAAGCCTTGTTGAATCAGTGTTTCTAGGGAATAGGAGTAAGGCGGAGCTATTCTAAGTCGTATTTTTACTTCAAAACTTGTACATATCCACGAATGTAGCAGTAACTCCCACAGAGGCTCACAAACAGCTTCTGCCACACAGGCTGCAGGGGAGGAATAGCACGGCTCCTGCAGAAAATGTGCTGCTGGAGTGGGAGAAAGCCTGCAGGATACCAAGGAGGAAAACTGGGGATGTGCCAAGCTCTAGAGTAATTCAGAAGGATCTCCAAATGTCTAAACAGACTCTGCAGGGTTAGGCAACCAGATCCTTTTGGCCTCTCCAATGATCTTGCTGCCATACAGAAAGGAAGCACGAGACTACATCAATTATCCTGGAGCTCTGTATCTCCCACTCCTGCGAAAGATACTTCCCACCAGAGATTGCTTGAGTGCTTGAAGTCCATGGGAATTTGGAGGTGAAAACTTATTTGCTCTTTCATGAAAAATTAATTCACTTCTTATAGCTATTTTCAAGAAACTGACACTTGATATTTCTTAAAGATGATATGCCTTATCCACTTGCTCATGTAAAACTGGAGGAATGGTTAGAGAAAGCTGAATGAGTTTAACAACCTGCTGCCTCCAACTTATGGATCCCACTTTCATCGCCCAGATTCTGGGTTTCTGTGTACAAGATGAGCTGAATTAGATCCACAGACCAGCATAAACCCAGTCATTTTTGTACCAGGACCCCAAGGAAAGGCTTGCAGGTAGATGTTCCTAAACAATCACCTACATCATGTTCCCTAGAGAAGACCAAAAAGTTTAAGATGCAAATAATAACCTTATTTGCGCACAGGAAAGACTTGGAGCTCACAGGGAAGACACCTCAGATACAGTGAGACTTCCTACAGAGCTGCCACTGCACACATCTACTGCTGCCTGCTCCTGCCTGCACCCACAGCCTTGTACCCTGCCACCATCAGAGCCCCTGGAACCACCTTCCACACAAAGATGAGTTAGAGATGCTAAATGTAGATAACACATTAGAAACAGACTGGTGAGAAAAGAGTGTTTTCTATAATGAATAGGAACAAAAAGTCAAAATTTCTCATGGGAAAGATATTTTAAAAAATGTTGAATGGGAAACATCAAAAGCACTCATTTGAATGATGTTTAAATAATATAGAAGGTTAATCTAATATATCATTTAAAATAAATACAAAACCAAAATTATAAAACTGAAGTAAAACATTGGTCTTGTCAAGCTGTTTTATTTCCATATCATCAAGGAAAAATATTTTAACTCTTTCTGAATAAAAATTTAACTGAAAAAGGCACATTCTACAGAAAATTTTCCAGCTTCATGAAATGTACTTTCCCCACCAGTGAATTTACAAATATTTTGCAGCTTTGTATAAAGATCAATATCTTCCCAAGAGAGCTGAATTCTGAGGTAACTTCAGTTAAAATGTATGTAGTATTTTCTTTAATATTACATCACACAAGGCAAACCCCTTTATTTTCTAGGAAGATTATTCCAAGACACTAGGACACCTTCCAAATGAAATATTCCCAACATTAGCAAATTGTTCTATGGCTATTTAGCTCACTAAAATTAACTTGGTATAGAAAGATATTTTCACCTCTTCATTTACCCACAAGAGTGCCACATGCCAAGAAAGAACTGCAAGGTCACCTGGAATGCAATTAACCTTTTTTTTTTCTGAACTATGCTTATTTAAACAACTGAAACATTTCCAAATAACAGGACATCAGCCAACAGAGCCTGCACTGTTTTCTCATTTTAACTGAAAATGCGTCCAAATACTTATTATGACTTATTATAACTGTTAGTTCCCAGCTTTGTCTGTGAAGCTGTTGCTGATAGTCTGCAGAGAGATGAGTAGAACAGTAGTCCTGGACATTTTCCTTAGCTGCTAAATCATAATAAATTAGGTTAAAATAATATTATTTTGCTATCAGAATTTTTCCATTGAGGTAATTCCCATAGTGTTTACAAACTACAGATTTCATTACCAGAAAGTAGTAGAGGGTCCACATGGCTGCAAAGGGAAGGGATGAGGCAATTTTCCCTTAAAATAAGACCCACATTATGGAAGAAGTTGTAAAAAGCCCTGCCCTGTTAGAAAATATGTTGTTTCTTTCAATGCAGGGAACCCACAGCACTAGAGACTGTTAGACAGACTAAGCCATTTTTTGCACATGACCATTTTGTGGTACTTCAGAAGTTGCAATTTATTATGGGTGATTGAATGATTGCCTTGCATGACTGTAACAAAGGGAAAGTTACCATGATATTGCTTATGCAACGGAGCAGCAGGCAAGAAAGCAGCTCCTCCAGCTGCATCCCACACAGAGCAACAAGTCATAGGTCTGCCTAGGAGCACAGGAACTCCTCTGGAAGCACTACCCCAAAAAGGGAGCGCTGAATGTCCATCAGAAGCATGGTTTACTGATAAGATACTGGTACCCTTTCTTACAGACTTTAACAAAGCCCCCCAATCTGGTTGTAAAGGAACAGAATAATAGTGCTCATTGTGTTACTGACATTTCTCTCAGAGGGGGTGGCTTTTCAGTAAGCAGTTATATTTCCTAATTTAGTTCTCCACCACAATCGTGGATTTTTGCAGCCCTTATTTTTATGCTTCTGAAAAGCAAAAGGATGAAAGGTTGCATTTGGGAAGTCTTGAAGTGACAACCAAAGCTACAGTGATGTGATGTGACACAGAAGTCCATGGCCACATAACCACTTCAGGACTATTGCAAGGTTACTGATACGGCTCCTAAATTGCCAGTGATTAACCAATGTGCTCTGGTCATTAAACTCTTTTTCAATTCAGTCTTTCAGGCAACAATGACAAGCTGTTTCTCTCTGGAATGCCTTGCAGGTATCAGTGCTGAGTTTGTCAAGAGCTCAGCATCAAGCCAGTACCTTTGTACCTTTGTAACAGCCAAAGCCAAGTGCCTTCAGAAGTCCTTAGGAAGCCATCTGCTTAAGCCTTAGCTTTGACTTGTTTTAAGGAAGTCACATGCTGCATTTTAAGTGATAATTTCTCAACAGGGCTCAGGGGTAGGGAGGGAGGGCTGGTGGCCACAGATACTTCTGTGCAATGACAGAGATTCAAGCCGGTGGTCACAGGACTTATACTGAAAGAACTAAGTTGTGTGCAAGTGCTTGCTCTTGGAGAGAAGAGGCTTTCTTGGGTGTCTTCACTGCTCATTAACACAGTTTCTACTGCAGTTAACTCAACCATACAACTTCTATTCAGTCTAGCCACATCCTCCTAAACCCAGGAAAACACTGCAATCCCTTTTTCTAGAGGAGGACATTGGGACTGTTTTAACAGTGGGATCCAAGCTGACTAAAACCAAATAAGAAGATATGCTGCTATTCAAGGAATTCACCGAAGTCGTAAAAAAATTGGTTTCAGAGCTAGGGCCACAGCATGGCAGCTCCCAATTCCTAATCTGTTCTCAGGCTGCTTGGTATCACAAAGACCTTCCTGCTTTTAACTCTTGCTAAGTAAGCACCAGGCAACTCCATACATTGAGAACACTAATGAACAACAAAATACAGAACAGGATCATCATTCATCAGCACTGACATTAGAACTTGGTTGTAAAGAAAGCTGTTTCAAATAATAACCAGAGTTAGGAAAGCATGTCTAACCACATGTCTATTCAGAAGAATATTATGCAGCATATATCAGCTCAGACAGGAGCTTGCTTCATAAAACTGGTTTCAATATTGGACTTTATGGCATCTGATAGAGTGAATATAGGCATTGTTTTACAATAGCAGAATTTCTATCTATTACGAATCTGCAGTTTTAATTGACACTAAGCACAAAAAAAACACAAGAATAGAGTGAGCGCCCATTTCTCACAGCCCATCTATCTTGCATATAGTTACTTAGGACTCATATACCACCAGTTTACAAACATGTGTAATTGCTTATGGTCAACATCGTAGCACTGCCAGATCACACATTAAACAGATAACCACCATTATTATAAGAGCAACTTCCTTGACCTCATATTTTGGTCTGGCTCTGAATTCCTGTACTTTACCGGTTTGGTTTGTTGCATTATGCCAGCCTTCTGCCTGTACATGTGATTTTCTACTCCTGTAAGTGACCAGTGCAACAGAGAGCTTCCTATAAAAATGCATATTTGAGCACACAAATAGAATAAATTCAAGAAATATGATCACAGTTGCTCCTGCAATGTTTTTATAAACACAGAGTCTCTGCTTTTTTATTATAGTTAAGGTACAGTGTGTTATTTGGCAGAGGAATCTCGCTTCAAAATGTAAAAGGTTCAGGCAACCACATATTTGGAAGTAGAAATCTTTCCTTAAAACATGGCTCTGGTTTTTAAACAGAGCAAAATTTCTGGAAACTTCAATTTCTTAAAGTCTGCCAAAGCTCTAGTCACATGTAACGTATTCTTGGGGCTTACATCTAAAGTTTCAAGTAATAAACAACATCTTGTTTAGTGCAGAATGGAAAAAAAATGGGGGAAAGCACTCATTAAGAGTCAAAGCTCTACCTCAGTACTAAAAACAAAACATGTTCCTCGCAATGAAACCGCAGAATAACTTTCATGATGTATTAATAAGAGATTCATGTGCTCTTCAAACCTTTAATAATTGCAGTTAAAATAGTAGGTTAAATCCTTACAGCAATTAGATAAATTATATTACAAAAGAAAGAACATTTCATATTTGTTGAAGCACACTCAGACTTTCAATAAAAAAGAAAAATTCTGTTCATCTTAATTTGTTAACAGAAGGAGTTACATATTGTACATACCTATGCATCGTCAGTAGCCCTTCAATGCTCTCTATATAAATGCATCTATCATGCATGTTTTATTCAGGAACAAGGCTATATTTAAAAAAAGAAAAAAAAAAAAGTTGTTTCCAAACGAAGGCTCATCATGCAGAATATTCATAGCTTAAATATATGCACAGTCATCTCTTTTAGTCAGACACCATTTCAGTCCACTCATCAGAATACACATTAACAAAATGATATTGAGATACAGAAATAACACACTGCAGCCAGGATTGAAGCATGAGCCATAGTACCTACCTCACTGGGTTCTACTAAGGTTTAATTAATTAATGCTTATGAGCTCCTAAGATCATCACTTCAATTCATTATCACCCCTATTTGTTTTGTATCCTATTTTTCCCCTTAGCTCAACAGTGGATTTCTTTTGGAAAGTGCTGCATTTATAGAGTAATGAACAGATGAAAGCAGTTGGAGTGATTTGCAGAAGGATAAAAGGGAGCAGGAATCCTTCCCTTTTTCTTCTGCTCAAGTCATTTGATATCAGGTTTAAGAAGAGCATGAAACTTCATATTATGCAAGGCTTTTCTCAAGAAGCAACTCCTGACTGAAACTGCTACAGAAAAATATGCAAGTAAGAACATTCTATCAAAGAATTTGGTATTAGTTTGAGAAAGCTCCATGCTAATATTTATGTTAATTAAAGATGCGTATGAACCACAAAGCTTGGAGGGGGCATGGATGCAGGCATTTGGTTCTTGTCTCATTTCTAAAAATTATTAGATACATTGGATGGAAATAGTTGGAAAGAAAATCAATAAGAGAATGAGTCAAGAAAAGTAATGGCAATTTCAAATACTTACATGTATAGGATTTCACTCAAGGGCAAGACAAGTTAAAATTAGTAATCTCTAGTAAAGCAAAGTAGGGCTTGATCAAACTTCCATTCAGTGGAATCTTCTTTAAAGGCTTCAGATTTTGACATTAAACAATTCGGGTTAGCGAATTTAACAAAAAAGAAAGGGAAGATTATCTGGTGAAACTCCAAGATTGCCATAGATTTCAGGGAAGAGCCCAGATTAAGACAGTAAAATTACTGGTAGAAGAAAATCTGATAAAGAAGACTAGAATTTGATAATGGATGAATTTAATTATTCAGGTATTGATTGGTATGATAACTATGTGGGAGCTAACAAAGTTTTTTTGTAGCTGCAGTGCTATTAGTCCACTGGGCAACCAGTAGCTATGCTAAGCCCCATACTTGGGGTTAGGCATATATATTGTTATAAAATTAATTATGAAATATCACTTTAATTAAAATTAATTTAAATTAAAATTTTAAAGGTAATGATAGATGCTTCAAGCCTCACTATCATAAAAATCCTCATAGTTTTAAAGGATAAATCAATGAAAAACATTCTTAGTGAGAAAAGCTTGGGAGATTCACAAAGTAAATAGATTTGGGTCAAAAGAACAATTAAGAACATCAGAAAGTGCTCTTATTGCTGATTTAAAGACAAAAAACTTATGAACCATAACAGTATTGACACAACTGATGGTGGGGGGAAAATGTGCCAATAATACCCAATAGTAGCAGTCTGATAGTAGTGAACTAGGGGAAAATAAATATGTTTTGTGAGGGTGTTTGTAGTTATTCTAATTAAAAAGCTCTTCTGACTGGATTTCAAAGATGGGACCTTATCTTTCAGGACTTACAAATATAGTTTCTCCTTTAGATATTTTTGTTCCTGGCATTCCAAACCAAGGGCTTAGCAGTTTATAAATGGAATTGACCTCATGCTGTCCCATGATCAGAAGATAAGTCTCCAGTTCCATATATTATATATTTAGTATAATCAACACACCTGGGAACAGGTACTTAAAATGAATTTCTCCCTCAAGATGGAAGAGCCCCAGCAAGAAGAGTGGGCAGCAACCACCCAAGCGTGTTAAAGCTGAGGTCTTGATCTTTCAGGTCTCTTTCAGACCAATATTAAAATTGACTGGGTTTTCCTATGGGCTGAACACACAGTTTCATCATAAACTTATGTGGAAACAAATACTCTGGCTGATGCTGTGCTTTGTACAACACTGAAGACTTTTCATCTGCTATTGAAAGAAAGAGGTCTAACCCTGATGTGGCAGATGTTAGGAACCACCATGGGATTTGGTGTGTTATCAGGCTGGTGAGTAATGCATGCACAGCCTGTGGTGTCCCTAAAACCTTCCTGATATAAACGAATATAGTTTTCCCTAGCCCTTTCCTTGGCTTGTCGAGAAAGCTCAAATCTCTTACATCCAATTTCCATCCCATATTTCTATAATGAAAAGGCTGCTCCCAGGTTGGTCAAACCCTTTCCTAGCAGGCTTGCTTTTGCATTAGTTAAAACCATATTCATGCTTTTCATGAAAATAAATCTTCTTTCAAGGAGAAACACAGTTTTCATTAAAAAAAAAAAAAAAAAAAAAAAAACCACAAACAAAACAAATAAAGCACCTTGGAAAAAATAAGATTTTGCTTTTACAGAAAAAAAATGTTTCTGTTTGGAACCATAACCACAATGCTCCGCTGCTTGTTCTTTGCCACACTTTACAAGCCAGACTGTAGTTCATGTGACAAATCATCACACTTCAGCAGAGACCTGAATGCTGCAGGAGGCAGAGACCTGTTTATACAGGACTGTGGCACCTAAACTGCAGCATCTAAGAAACAGGCCCAGTAAGAACTAGATAATACAAATTTCATTTAGGTTAGTCTTAAATTTTTCACCTGGTTTCAGTTCAAGGGGAGGAACTATTTGCAGTTCAAAAGTCATTACTTTTCCAATATTGCAATCAAACTAAGCATGAATCTAATATTAATCAAAAACCTACTGTATTTACCAGAAATTACCAAGTTCGTCATTGTAATAGGAAGATCTGCAGATGTGAACAGAAAGCTGGGAAGGATAGTAAACATCCTAAAACAGTAAAATAATTAAAAAATAAACATAAGAAATTGCTAATATGAAGCATAGTGTTATACATATAATTTAATAAAACATTAAGAACTGGTTTTGCAGCAGCAAATTAATGTATACTTCTTGAGCCAAAGAAATCCATAGAAAATGTGGGCAGAGATCTGTAATAAATCAGAAATGTTAAGAAGCTTCCCAACAGTCATTTTGATCTCTTGGCAATGAAGCAAAGCAAGTGCAGTGCATAAGGGTTAAGTCCTCAGCTTACATAAATCAAGTTAACACCATTTAAGTTAGCAAAATATATGCAAAGTCAAATTCATTTACTCCAGCCAAATATCTGTCCCTAACTCTATCCTTTGCATTTTTTAGTGCATTAACTATTTTAAAATATTCAGCCTTAAAGTCTAGTATACTTCAATGTAACCTCCATTACATATACAGACTTTTGCATACACACGAATATGCTAAGGAATATATAGGTATGAATTTTTTTTAAGTCATAAAATAAACAAATTAACATAACTGAATTCCTAGCCATGAAAAATGGAATAGTAATAGTTTTGCAGGATTTAGTAAGGAAATGAGCTGAAAATCCTAATTTGAGTAGAGTCAACCAATGTGGATATATGAGCAGGAGATCTTGCTAACAAAATTTGTTGGTATTCTTCAAATATATCCCTGCTAAGGTAGACAAGAAAAATACTATGAAAGGTATAAAATATAGTTAGAATTTCAAAAGATCTTACACTGGAGATTACCAGCAAGGTAAAAACCCACTGCATAAATAATAACAAACTTTAATGAACTGATAACAGTCTGGAAACAGTATTCAAGGTATGACTTAGAGATTGGTAGTTAATACAGGGTAGTGCTTTGGTCAGGTTAGGAGTTTGTCTTGTCTCTAATCTATGTAAAAGAATTAAACCAGAATATCAAAGGTAATGTATCAAAATGTGCCAGGAACACTAAAGTTACACTGGCTCTAGCAACAGTTGTCTGACATCAGTTATAAATGCGAGATCCAGATCACCAGCAAATGCAGCATCAGCACCGTCAGGAATGTGCTGGAGCACAAAGCTGATAAAGCAATGTAAACGGCTTTATTTTTTGATGCAGTGGAAAATATGGAAACATGCTCCACATAGGAGAGGGACAGAAAGAAATGGTGAAGGGTATTACATGAGGGGCAGAGGGAGGCTTAAATGCTGCTCAGAGAGAAGGGAACAGCTCAAGGAGGAGCTGGAATTCCAGGAAAAGGGAAGCAATAGACAAGAGAATGCTTTGAGCTTTCTAATAATTAGAAGATGGGAAGTTTAGAGGAGATTAAAAAATCTTTTGAAGTCAAATAAATAAATAAATGAAACACCTTTTTCCTATCCCAACATAATGGATAAGTATTTGGGTAAGATCTTTTACTCTGGGGATGGCTACCTTATGCTTTTACCGTAAGGGTAAGATAACAAAGCTAATCCTGTTTCCCTTGAACCCAAATCCCATGTAGTTTTGAAGCACTGCCCATCTCTTTCTACCCCAAGAGTGACAAACCTGTCCAGAATAGCTCAGTGTAACCAGCTGACCAGGGGACAAGTCAAGAGCCTCAGGGCTCATTTCTGTGCTGCCGCAGCTCAGGTCTGTATTGAGGGAGCTTCACAGTCCCCCTGATGCTTTTTCAGAAGCGCTGAAGAGATTGTGGCTCCTAAGTCCCATTTACAAGAGTGTCTCTTCACTAAGAAACACAAATTTGTGTGTTCCTTGTAAACAGCCTGGGTCTCCTAAAACCTGGGGGAGTTTTGGGGACCTGGAAAAAAGCAGAGATGCCAGCTGGGACCCTTAAAATCACTCCCAGTGGGATTTTTTTTATGTTCCCTAGGGACAGGATCCATGAAAGGAAGACAGCAGAAAGGAAAAGAAAGCAAGAACAAGACTCTGAAGTCCAATGGTTAGATACTTTGCCTAACAGAGGGCATTTTTTGTCCTCCAATAAATTTTGATTAAAAAGATGAAATTTAAAAGAATGTTAAATAGGACTGAAACCTCCAGCATCTGAGATTATTTAACTAAAGACCTTTTAATAGTCGTTTTATCCTTGATGGTAACTCCAAGGAATTTCAATATGTGTTTAAATAAAACATAGCATTAGTAAAGAATAGGCTCTGCTCTCTATGAGTCTACTACTTTTCTCAACTTTTACGTCCATGTTACTTGAAAGAACTTGTCCAACACTAGAACCAAACTCTGTTGGCTTTGCTGTCACACCTACTTCACTCATTTTAATGGACCACCTTTTGGCATCAAGACCAAAATATTTGGCTTCATGAATATATCAGATATCAGAAATGTACAAAGACTGAGATTTCAGCTTACAGCACATTTTTTACAAATAATTCATTATCCTTATGCAGGAGCCTTCACCAAAGAGCAGTCTGACATTGTGGTAGTCACTATACTAACCTCAACTTTTTCAAAACTGCCTTTAGACAAGGAATGAAAAAAACCCAAGGATTTTAGGGAAAAAAAAACCCTATGTCCAACAGATGCCATGGGAAACATTTTTTACATTCCGTATTGCCCAGATCAATCCGATCCAGCACAAGGTGGCATTTTCAATTCCTTTTTGGATCACCAGCCCCCTGGTGTGGTTGAATTCAATCCTCCAAATTCAAAAGTAAATTTTCTTGAGACTTTTACAGGATTTTCTTAATCACTGTGAATCCTGGATATAAGCCTGAAGTTTTCAATGCCTCTTAAATACTGTTCATTAATTTATTTATTTTTTTCACCATCTACATGCCCATGTTTTCCTCTCTGTTATAACTGTTTCTTCACCTGCCTGAAACCAGAAGATTTCTTCTTTTTCTTCCGTTTCCAAGTTTCTCAAAGTTCTCTCTCCACCCAGCACTGCCATCTTAGTTCCTGAATAAAACCTCAGTGTTTCTCAACAAAGTACAGAATTTCTTCCCCTAAACAACCTTTGCTACTAGTGCCTCTCTTATTTTATTTATTTATTTATTTATTTTGAGGGAAAATATTGAAAGAAAACAAACCTTCTATTCATCATAAAAGCAAGTGCCTTTCCTAAACAAGAAAGTGTAGCTAGATACCAGAAGTAATTGTAAACATATTAGTCTTCTGGGATTTCAACGTACTTCAGCACCAAGTCTACAAGTCTTTTCTCAATATTGCATCACAGCTCTCTTCTTTGCCTGCTTCCTACTTTATACTTCACCCAGAGTACTTTCATTTCACCAGGCTATTGGTCTTTGACATTTCATAATCATGCAGGTTTATTTGTGAGTTGCACTTCTTTCCCCACGTTTGTGTTCAGATCCCTAATGACAATCTCCTTTGAGTTGCCTCAGAGGAAGGAAAAACCCAGGGTTTTTTAAATTTCAGCATTCTGAGGAAGAATCTCTGATAATTCAGTTTCAACTTTGCAAGCAGAAAATTAAAAATGAGATCGTTTTTAATAAATAAGACCACTTAAAAATCTTTGTAACATTGATTTCTCCACCACCAGCTTTCAAAGCTGTATCTTGACTTTAGGAGATCATTATAAATAATAATTTGACTACCAAAAGTCCCATTCTACCTTAAAAATTGTACTGAGTCCTCAAACATCAATTTTGAATCAATGCTAATTCAGTATAAATAAAGTGTGATATGGACACTCCAGCAAAGGATAGCCTGCAAATCAAAAGAACTAATGCCCAAGAAACATGTTAGATTTTTCTCCAATAATTCTAATTTTGATCACTTTTTCCAGAGAACTTCAGTCACTCAAATAGGAACAAGATAAGAAGCAATCATTGTTTCTGGCTGTTAAAGATGCTTGATATAAATGAAGGCCGAGCCTAATCCTTTCTAAAAACACCTTAAACATTAACATTTTCATAATCAGGCCGAAAACCGAAGTAGCGGTTGTATCTGGTGAGTTTAAAAGAAAAAAATATGGCAATTAGAAAAGTCTGAGAATAAACAGTAAATTCGTGTAGAGCTATCCAATTCACAGCATAGTAGGCATTATGTCAAATAAAACCACTGAGTGAGCTGAAGTTTTAATGAACAGAAGAGATAGCCAGACATGTTTATATAGGCAGATAGAATTGGAGGATATATCAACAATGCTGGGAGGTGTGTTGTAATAAACTTGAAGGGGGACAGATTTGCTGGGCTAAGTGTCCCTTTCCTGTCCAGGAATTCCTTATGCCCTCATTACCCTTTCACCTCTGGACAGCTGCAACATTAAAATCTGGCTCATGTCTTAAGGAAATTAATTTTAATGTCCTTAATTTAGTCTCCAGTCCACATATATCCATATCACAAAATAATCATGTTATTTGGCTCAATGGACAGAGTCTGCTTAGGAAAGAGGCCCATCCTGGAGTGGCATGGCTGTTGCAAGGCAAGCCTAAGACCTCTATGAAGCATGCTAAGCCTGTGTAATGCATGTGTGGTACATTCACACTGAAGACAAGTCACCTTACATTCATTCCTTTGTTTTTCTGGTATCCTTTGCATATAGTATTTTAATTACCAAAGCAGTTGGCATTGCCTTATATCATGACAGCACTGAAGCTGGGCAAGTATGAATGTGGCCTCTCGGTTTTCCCATTTTTGATTCACCTCTAAATAGAGGGTAACCTCAACATGAAGCAAGCTATGGGCCTGATTTGGTACAATTCGCTCCTCTATGGAGCACAGATGAGGACTGCAGGGTTAGGTGCTGTGTTGGCATATTACGTAGTAGAGAAAATACTACTGGCATGTTCTGGTACTGAGGATTGATATGCAATGCTCCAAATGTGACAGTCAACTGCAAAATAATCCAGAGTCAGAAAAGGGCAGAGTGGTTGTGGCAGTGAAAAAAATGTGAAGGAAATAAAAATTAATCATCAAAAGGGTTTTATATTTTATGTTAGTAAATAATTTTAACTAATTGATTACATTGTTTCTGATCTGAAAATTTCAACAATTGGTGGGCAGGGATGTAAGGCACATGCTCCCTTCATCTAGAAAATATCTATGCTGCACATTTACCAACACTGTGGTTTTTTTCTCTGTATCTTCCTCTAAGAATGTCTTTTTATGCCTTTGTGATTATTTTCTTCTGATCTATTTGCTTACCAACAGGAGCATAAAATAGTATGAGAATACTTGAAGAGTATTAATGGAAATGTCAATTTACTGGATGCATTTTTGGGGTGAAAAGAAGGGTGTAAGATGAAGGCTAAGTCAGCTTGAGGCAGAAGAATCTGATTTGTAAATAACAAAATTGTAGGATTTATTCTTTTTGATGCATTGCACTTTTAATAAAAAAAATCCCCTGGAAGCCTCTGTAAATAGCATGAAACATATAATTAGACTTAGCTTTTCTCACTCTCTGCTTATTTCAATGCTCAGTAACTTCAGTGGTGATTCAGTAACAACTGATTTTATAGGAACATCTGACAATAAGAACAAATATTTGCAGTGTTTTCAGTCTCTGCTCTATATATCTCCCTGCTCACTACAAAGCATGAGGGAGAGCTTGCCTTCCTTCTGTGCAGATAAGCACTGCTTTCTTCACTGCTCCCACCTGTAACCACATCCCCTTTCCAACACTAAATATCAGATGTGGCTTTTCACACCTTGATTCTTACCTCTAAAATGCTATCGCCAAAAAATTCCAGACACAGACCTCACTGAGAGCTCCTATCCTCCCCAAAATGAGTGCCACCACCAGTCAGGCTTTGGCATCAAAGATACCACTGCCAGGGCACAGCTGGTGGATGAATGGTGGCACAAGTACTAACCCAGGCACTCGCCTCCCTCCGGGGCAGATATCCAAGGCTTTGCCATGGTTGAGTTTGTTTCCTTTTGCCTGGGCTACACTACCTCTGCCTTTCCCTGTTTGCTAGGGGAAGAGGTCTTGCATGTAAAGAGCCACTGCAGCAGAATCACAGGTATATGTGGGCTATAGAACTGTTCAGGGTTTACTTTGCTGCCCTGAAACTCTTCATCAGCTGCCACAGTCACCAAAGCCACCTGTGTAGCAAATCCTGGGTCATTTCACTGATTTTGTTTTCACTCTTTGGGAAGTACTGTTCATCCCAATTTATGCTCCTGAAAAGGCAAGTGATAGGTAGGAGGATGCCATCAGGGTGACTGCCACCAAGTCCAGCCTCTACAGGCACAAGCAGAGGTTGTAGTGTAGTTCCAGTTCCTGCCCCTCTTGGTAACTTCTGGGGAGTATGGTGGGTCTATTCCCTGCTGACTTCAGTGGCATCTGCTACCTATGCCGCATGAAAAATTAAAGGGCAACTAGTGAATATGAATCTCCTAATATGTGCAGTATGACTGATCCATGCAAATGCCTTTACTTGTGGGGACATGGCTTGGTGAAATTATGGCACAGGAGACAGGGAACCGGAGTTGCAATTCCTGACTCCTGGGAGTAAGCCAAGGACATCAATGTTCACAGCAACCCAATCCAGGCTGCCAAAATTATTCTGGAGACCATTTTGTATCTTCCCTAGCCTGGAATTTGGGAAATCACACCCACTCAGAACCTGCTTGTGGTAGGACCATTGGCATGTGGACACAGGTGTTGAACACGAGACAATACATCCATATTCTGCCTCATGCATTTTGCACCCATTTCCAACCTGTCAGAACAAGGAGAAAAGAATAGTCAATATTGTCATTTCTGAATTAAAAAAAAGTAATATATATATATATAAAACTAACCATTTTTAGAGGGTTTCAGGTTGAAGGTTGCTTGTCAGAATCCAAGAAGAGAGCAGCAGTTGTTCTGACACTGTGGTTTTCACATCCTTGTCAGATATTTGAAGCAGGATAGCTGATGTGTGTTAAAAAAGGATGGTAAGGTTTAAAATAGTTTAGATGCTGCCTGAAGCAAGCTTTAAGTAATATAGTAAGAAGCATTGGTAGGAGTGTGCATGCACCTAACACCATTTGTATGGGAAAATGACTTGGTCGAATGCCAGTGCCTTTAATGTGACACTGACCTGGAACATCACAGAGCAAATGACCAAGAGGGGCATCAGGAACTTTCCTAAGGAACGTTTTTAAAAATTATTTGGAGGGAAGGAGAAAGGGGGAACCTGGAAAAGACTTTCATGGCAGGTTAAAAAAGCTTTCTTCTGTTTTTCGACAACTCTAATAACCCCTGTCTAAGATTTGGACTTGGAAAAGGGCTAGTTGGCCAAGCATCCATCTGCAGATGAGCTAGTGGTGACACTGATAGTCACAGGGAAGCAAACTGAAGAACTAGCAAGTCCAACACCACTCTGGACGAAGGTGATATCTGCCAGTTTGCAGATACATCTGCAGTTTAGATGTGCAATGGTCACTGGGACATGTGCCTCTGTTTCTCTTGGCATCGAATACAGTCAGCCACTTGTAGAACAGCAGCAATTTTCCAGGTATTGGGTGATTTTATAGAATCATAGAATAATTAGGGTTGGAAAGGACCTTAAGATCATCTACTTCCAACCCCCCTGCCATGGGCAGGGACACCTCCCACTAAACCAT
>JAOEHX010045411.1:41097-58398 GCA_025448015.1 Bolborhynchus lineola | reverse complement strand
AAATTTGAATGCTTTAACTGGTAGGCACACTGAGTCCTTGGTGCTTGCTGTTGAAGCTGAAGTCAGTCGTTAAACTTTTGTGGGTATGAAGAATCTAGATGGCAAAGTTGTCAGCAAAGCACCTTTAGAAATGACCTAAGAATTTTTTTCGTGCAAGAGTGGATGTTAAAATTTGAATGCTTTAACTGGTAGGCACACTGAGTCCTTGGTGCTTGCTGTTGAAGCTGAAGTCAGTCGTTAAACTTCTGTGGGTATGAAGAATCTAGATGGCAAAGTTGTCCCTTTCTGCATACAGCAGGGAGATGTCCTCTTTCCTGACCCTCTTTGCTTTTTATGTAACACAATACGCAGCCATTGAAAGGATCTTAACTGCATTGAAACTGAAAAGGACCCAAAGTTACAAGACAAAAGGGAGGGGTTGTGTATAGTAAACTCATTTACTGTATGATAAAGCAACTTTCCACATGTATCTTACCAGCCTATTGTGTTTGCATGCATGCATACCATGTGTGCACATATTGAAGACCAAAATCTAGGATGCACTATCCTATAGAATGACAGAAAGCAGATGCCATATATTTTTATGTATTTGAGGGACCTGCATTCCGTGTTATTTGTCTGCAGCATTGTGGATCTTTCTGTTACTGGACATATCCTCAGAGATTTAGAGACTGCAGGTCTAATCTCTTAGCTGAGGTGTCAGACCTCACGTGATGCTACATGCTCTTAGCAGCTCTTCCAAAAGATGTTGGTGTGCATGCACATGCACAGGGATGTTGTCTAGAACATGATATTAATAGTAGCATTTCTTACTGGGTTTTTGTCCTCCTTACTGACCTCTCCAGTCAAAATGTATACAGTGGAGAGACAGAAACTGAAGATACTTGTGAAAAAAATCTGTTAGTAATTTGGATTGAAATCCTACCCTGTGGACATTAGTGACAAAAAATCCTATTACTTCAGTGGGGACGGGATTTCAGTCTTTGTGCTTTTTATCTTTAAAAGATTCATGGGAAAGCCAAGTTCAACACTAAAACCACATGCAGCGTATAAAACCAAAATGCCGACATGCAGGCTTTCAATAAAACAGGGTTTAATAAGTTACTGTCCAATCTGGATGACAAATATTGTGTAATAGCATTTTAACAGTCAAATCTGCCTTCATTATGATTTGGACTTAAAACAGGCGATGGTGAAAATATTGCCAGTGACTTTAATGGAGAAAACAAATAACTGTAAGTAAAGGAAATGTGTCAAGAAGAGGCCTGAAACAGGGTTCAACAGCAAAGCGTATTGGATTTAGTTGCTCCTGCTTTCCTTAGAAGTCACTGCATGTGAAGTATTTGGACATAATCTGAGCAGAAGGGCCACAGCCAAAGCCCTATATTTCTTCTTCCAAGTTTCTGATGGAGAGTGTTCTCCTTCATTGTCCCTTGAATTAAAATCCTGGCTCTGTTAGTCCAAATAAGATATAAAATCAGGGTATATTCCAGTCACATCTGTATATGCTGGGTGATGTACAACAGGTGGAATCCATTTGCCAGATAATTACTAGGATGCAAACAATGGAGAGCTTCTCAAGGAAGTCATCTCTCTTCATCACAGCTCTGGTGTTAAGGCTGTATTTGTTCCAAATAATCACCAAAATTCCAAAAGACCAGTAATGAAATAACTCAGTCCCCTCTTCCCAAAAGCCATATGTTTCGTATGAACAGTGAGAGACTTGCTGTCCTTTAGCAGAAATTAAACCAAATCCTTTGACAATTACTGCTATTATCCTCCTCCTTCCCCTTTTAAATGTAAGCAACCTATTGCAGTGCGCAGAAAGGGAAGATCATTCCTGGAGAGGGTGAATTCTGCCTGACTTCAGACCTCCTCCTGCCCATGCCTCTGTCCTGCCCTCACACTCAGTGGCAAGGCTCCTTTTCATTAATTTCAGCTGTACAGGATCAGACTAATCTTGACCCCCATGCCATCATCCTTCAGAAGCATGTATTTGCCTTAGCAAGAGATAACCTTCTATTATCTTACACCTTTTAATGCAGTATATGACTCTCACCTCTGTATGTTGATAAGCACTGGATTAAGCTGCCCTTGCATGTGAAAGTTCCTTCACCTACAGCCATTTCATAACATGCTGCTGCCTTCCCAGTGGCGGCTCCAGATGTTTGTCTCCCCCCAGCATCCTCTTTGTTCTACAGACACCAAATACATCTTGGGAATTGAAAAAAAGCCTTCTTGATAGCAACTTTGTGCAGCAGCTCAAAAAAAAATCGAGGTTTTTCTTCAATGGTATTGAGTGCAGTTTTATTTTGGCTAGGTGAGCATGGCAAAAACATGGTGAGTTCCTGTAGGGCAGAGGGACAAAGCTGGTAGCTTCTCCTGGCAAGAGGCGGGAGTTGCTTTTGAAGGAGTACAGGCTGTGCACTGAGAGGTTCTAGTAAAATGGGTGTGTAGGGTCTACCCCTCGGGGGGGCTGTGGGACTGTGGGACCAGCCCTTCCGAGGCACCCCCACCCCCTCTTACTACTTCTGCACAATGGGGAAAGGGGAGGAGCTGTAATGCTTTGTCTATCTTACCCCTCTTGCTCTCTATTTATGTAGAACTTCTTATAGTATGGTAATATAGAAGATATGGGTAAGTAAGGTAGCTATAAGGTACTACGTTCTGTCAAAATTTGTTACTTCAATCAAATGACTCCACTGGTTTTTGAAATATAGATTGTTTTTTGGTAAGGTAGGCCAATGGAAATTTCTTGTTGAATCAAGAAGTCACATAGGAATAACTGATTATTTTCTTTCCTTCCTCATGCAGCAAGAATTGTATTTCTGACTTTAATTTTCTTTTTTAAAATCTTTTTCTATTCTGTTTATTTTATCTGCCAATGCCAGGTACCAACTAAGGAAAGGCTGAAACTGGTTTGGTTTTGATGTGAAGCATATACAGTCATGCAGATTTTCCATTTCTCCCTTCAGATTGCTGTTTGGAGCATCACATAGGTGGATCATTGCACTGCCTATTCCTCTTCTAGGACTCTAGTTTCCATATAGCTACTTCTCATCAGAGTTTAGGCAGAAGACCTGATCTTATGAAGTAGCATTTCTCAGTCTAGGTCTTGAATTGCCTGTGACCTACTGCCACGCATAAGTTTTTCTTCTGAGTCCAACATGACACGTTTTTTCTCAGCTGTATGCTCTCTGGGGCTTTTTGAGGTTTATGGCAAGGGTCTTGTTATCTTTTTAATTGACACTGCCCTGCACACATTAGCATCAGTGTTGCTGTTGCAGAACAAAGGTTCTTCCCCATGAATACGTTGTGTGCTTTGCAAAAAAAAACCCCAAACAAATAGACAATGACCCTGCAGTGCTGTGATGTGCTCACCTGTGAGTACCTGCTGAATTAGAAGTGAATCAGTGACAGAACCTAATGGACCTGAAGCAGCTCGCTGTGATAAGATTTTTAAGGGTATAAAGTTTTTGTGAGCAGAGATTGTGTAATAGCTCTGCCGTATTCCAAATAAATTCTTGGAAAGCCTTAAATCTGATCTTGAAGTTTGACAGATGCAGTATTGTTTGTGCGTTGAATTTTACCTACTGTAACTCTGTGCCCTCTGAGTACAGCTAAGGAAAACCTGTGAGATTGTTAAATGGGAGCTTCACCTGCCAGTCTGTACTGCAAGATCTCTATAGCAACCAAACATAAATCAAGAAAATGGCCCCTTTTGTAAGTTGGTTAATAGGCACAACATGCTTCTTTAGAAAATCCAACTATTCTTTCAATAGACTTTGATTGAAAGTCAGCCTTTTCTACAGACACATTCACATTCACATCTAGTAGCAGCTTGTATGGCTGTCCAAGATCTAATTTATTACCCTTTAAAGATTGGGCAAAGAAAAAATGGTTCTCAGAACAATGTTTACATTCAGAAGCATAAGCACAGTGCCACAAAAGACCATCCTTTTGTTCTGAACTTAGAATATTAATATTTAACCTACTATGTATTTCGACTCCCCCTGCTTTTATTTAACTATCCACATTCTTCCCTTGTAATTGAAATCTTGACTATTTAATACCTTATTTATTAGTGGTGGTGGGAGAACAGATCTCTCTGCTGTTGTTTCTTAAATCTCTATCTGTATTGATACATTCCTCAGGCTCTTCCACTGGTTCTGTGGGCTGACTCTTCTCCTAAAGAGGTTTCTGATGGCAAAGGCAGGCATTTTGGCTGCTAACATTTCTGATGTAAAATTTAGGTGTGTTAACCAGGGTATTCCAGTAATCTTCCTCCTAATTCATTTAAGGCAATTGTGTGCTGGGAATATTTGTATCAGACACATGATGGTCAGATCCCTATAAATGCCAAAGGAAAATATGCAAGTTCTATACAGCAGAGAAGGAATCAGACTCCAAGGTGTTTTTATGTGAGATCTGGGGTTGACTCAATTATCAAAAGGTAGAATTTCATTCAAGGGAGAAAGAAAACTTTGCAATTCCCCCTTTCTTTCTGGCTGGGGTGGTAGAGGGAAAGTACATCTGTTTCAGATATATTGCAATGGGAATTAACCCATTTACTTTCAACTAAGACAGCAAGCATGGGAGAAGCTGGTTTTTAGGGAGTAGATAAATTAAATGCATTCAGCTTGGAGTGGACAATTGCAGCAGAAATGCTACATCCCAGCTGAGTGGCACATGTCCCTGAGCATGGGAGGCATCTTCACTTGATCAGAGGCAGGTAGAGGAGCAGAGTAGAGCACTTCAGGCACCTCAGCCCTGGCCATAGTGGGAGGGTTTGAGTGACACCTTCTTTTAAAAGCAAACTGAAGAGAGTTGTAGGAGGAAAGTCTACAAGAGCTAACTGGGAGCTTTCTTCAGGAAAAAGCCTGAAAGCATCCCTTTGGATTCTCCTGAGAAAAAAGACTTTAAAATGTTCATTGCCTCAAAAGTGCACTAGTGATTCACATGTGAATGCCAGGGGATCTGTGCATGTACATATATATATAGCTGCATTTGCACAGCGCATACACATACCTGTGTGTTCGCATGCCCAAAACAAGCTCACTGCTGCGTGCTTTAGATGGAGGCCAAACACAGAATCCTTGTTCTACTTTTCTTCTAAAAAGTTTGCCAAAGGGGGCAGAGTTCTGTGTGAAGCTGTTAGATTGGTCATGCCTTGTTCAGTGCCATTTTCCCTCTGGGAGTCAGCATGTGATGTTATTTGTTAACTGGGAGTTAGCATGGGATGTTTCTGTGGCAAATGGTGCCTGCGGGGGTGTCCTCATTGCTGTGCCAAGTGCCAGAATAGTTTTCATCTCTCTTGTTAATGTGCAAAGAGATGGTATGTGTTTACTTCATTGCATTAAAAGAATGACATGCAGTATATGCCCCGGATGTCCTTATTAACTTTGTCAGCAGTATCATAGCAGACACCACCACACACCTCTCAGACTACAGCTGGTGAGATGCTGCAACCTGTAGTCCCTTTTTCTCCCCAAACCCTGTAGAATAACAGGAGAGAAAAATAGAGTAACACTGCTCACGTTTTGTCATGTTCAAAATGGGAACATATGTCGTCTGCTTCAAACTAGCAGGCACGTAGGTGACATTCCCTGGCATGCTGAGGAAGCTTTCACTGGGAGCCTACCCAGTGCATGATGCGTTTGAGAAAGTGCCTGCTGTGTACTTAAAAAAACAAAACCAAAAACCTAAAACCCACCAAAATTTCAGAAGTGGCCACAGTTTTGATGAAGACAGAGTCAAATGTGTCTGTCTGCACACTCAGGATCAGAAATCCCTTTCAAAAATAGCTGGGTTTATATCATTTCGCTATACCTACACAGCCTCCTGTGAGGACAGATATCACAGACCCACTCGCATTAGGCAACAAGCTTCTAGCAAGAAACGCTATTAAATCAGCAGTTGACACATTCTGCATTTGTTTCTGCATTTTGTTTTGCCCTGTGGAGAGTGTGTTACAGCAGTGTAATTCCAAGTTGACAAAAATACGGATAAACTGTGACAAGGTTTGCGTGGAAGGGAATAGGTCATGCCCTTTTCACCGGTCTTGAGCAGAGGGAAGCGCTCTTGGGCATGACCGCTCTGTGAGTGCCCGGGAACAGTCTGCAACATAATACATCGGGTTTTAATCTATTAGGAACTGACATCTTGTTTTATTGGTGGTAACGACATAATTTTCCCCAGCTTTTCCAACCGCTTTCTTCTGTGCTGCTAACATTATCTTAGTCTTATCTAGGCACAAGGGCTGAGTCCCAGGTTAAGAAGAAGATGTGAAAAAGGGGGGTTGAAAGCAAAGCACACCCGTGAAGCATTTCTGTTTCTTTTGTACTTCCAAAGCTTCTCAGTGAAAGTAATATTTTGTGCCTAATTTTTTTTCTTAACGTTCCAGTCTAGTCCCACATGTGGGATTAATTAGACAAGACAAATGGCTATGAGGAAACTTATCTCTTTCTGGGAGGTTGTTTTCTGATGTTGTAGTGCCATTATTTCCACTTTTCAGTTGCTAGTTTGAATGACTTATGGACTCAATCGGTTCTTTCGTTTGATAGGCAAATACAGCGCTCCACTTTGCTAGTGTGTGTATGTGTGCACCTATGATAAACCTTCATTTTTAATTTACTCCGTTTACCTTGAGAGACTGCCAAGAAGTGATTCAGATATTCCAGTGCAAAGGGTTTTTCTATTGTGATACAGGACAAAAGAATGCTGAGCATATGCTCTTTCTTCAAAGAAAAAAGAATATTATTTATTTGTGCAGCTTTAAGAGGGTTAGTGTTCCTATGTAAACACCTCATTTTGTTTGTCACACAGTCTACTAAATCTTTTATTCCCATGTTTAAGAAGAAAAGTTTTGCTTTGCGATGGCAAAGGATTTCAACATGTGGTGCCAGTGCTGCTGCCCTCCACATGCTGTTGCAGAGTGAATATTACAGGGTTTATCCATCTCAGTTTGCTGTGGGGTAAACACTCTCCTAAGGGACTCATTCATGAAGCAGAAAAAGCCTTTTGCAGCACTGTTTGGTCCTGCAGCCCGCTGCATGTTGTATGCATCACTGCTGCATCAGAAGGCAATGCTGAACTTGATGGCTGCCTTTTGTATTTGGGAAAAAGCTGTCTGTCTAGCTAGTACTGTGGGTCAACATTACTGGACCTGCACTTGAGAAAGAGATGCAGGTTTAGAAATATTTGTCTAGTGAAATTGAGCTGAATTCATCTGAATAGATGTGGAGAAAGCTTAGAGCAGTAATCTGCCCTGCTGTTAACAGTAGTCCTTCACTAATTTGACATGGAGTCTCTTTGGTGGCTCAGACCCCTTTCTGTCTGGGGTTGATTTTTGAACCTTTTCCTTTGAAACTTGTTTTGGACTGGATTTCCCTACACAGTATGGCTGGTTTGAGTTTGTGGTTTAGTTATTTGAGTGACAGGGATTCCATGGATGTGAGTTTGTGTGCCAGAATAGCTTTTGCAGAGTGGTATGTTAAGGCCATGGATGCAGAAAGCCATTATGCTACCCCTTTTTCTAGGTGAGGCTTCCAAGTGCTTTGGCCATGATACAGTTCAGTCATCTTTTATTGCTGATGGAGGGAAGTAATCTTTGTTTTTGAGAGCACAGTAATGGGCGTTGCTGATGTCTGATGTCAATATTTATTGAAAAGACAGCGGGTTATCTGGATGACGTTACATCTACTGCTGGCAGGGCAGAGGGTGACATTGCATTGACTGAAGGGACACTCAAGATCTAGCAAAGCAACAGTACTTCCTACTAAAAACTTCTGATTAGAGATGTTCCTGATGTAAAGATGTCGTGTCAGTGGCAATAAAAATAACAAATTGGAAACCAAATTCAGCACTGCAGTCTGGCCATTGAGGTTCCTGGGACTGCACTGTTCATGGCCTTAATGGAGAAGTTTGAGTATAGGCTGATGATGATTTATGCTTATGTGGTATAGGTCTGGCTTCATGCTCCAGGTTGCTTTTTTCTCCTTTCTTCATGGTTTATCATCCCAGGAGGTGATATAACAGATTAGTGATGTTTAGTCAGACTGCAGAAAGGATATCTCAGTGTATAGGATAATAGCTTTTTGAAAAAAGGTTAATTTCATCTTTATCTGGTTAAATTCTATAAGGCCTTTATTTGAATGGCACATGGAGTTTTTATGAACTGTCCCTGAGCCTCTATTAAAAAATGTCGTTGCAATTTGTTCAGCACAATTAATGAAGAAGCTTTCTCAGAAAATTGGAAAAGAAAGTACTGTAAGGCCACAGCAGTTACAGCTTAACATGCAGCAAACAATGTGATGGATGGAGGGCGATGATGACATGTCTTTGCATTTAGACTGATTGAAGAAAATTGCTATATGAAGTCTCCATTCTGGTAGGCATTGGGACAGAGGGTGCTGTGGAGCTGAAGACATGATAGTTATGTTCCAGCCTGAGAGAATGAGACTGAACTGCTAAAATCCAGCAGCCTTGGTCAATTTTTGTCATATACTGTGATGTAAATCTGCAATTTGCAACTGTGATTTTGTTCAGAAAGTCTGCAATTCAGTCGTGTTTAGTAAATATTCATTGGAGCATTTGCTTGGTAACATTCCTGTGAAGCTGGGAGGGCCATACCAGGTAAATATGATGACATTGCAATTTTGATTTCTTCATGTAAACTAGGAGTAACTAAAATAAAAATCTATGACTATATTAACAATGAAGCAAAGACTTATGTATTTATTGCATTTTGGTCCTCAGATCCCTATAGATTATTAATTCAGCTAAATATCTGCAAATCCGTAATACTTATTTCAAGTCTGTTCTGTACTCAACAGGCTACTGTAGTCAATCCATTTCCATTGCTAGTATGGTTTCCAGTAGTTCATTTACTTCCCCCCTCCTTTTCTAATATAACAAATTACTGCAGATACAGTAATTTTGTAAATGCCCTGTCTTGAAATATAGTTTTGGAAATGTTTTTTTAAAAGTTGTATGTGTATCTTGTTCATCTTTCTATTTTGATGTGCTTATAATATCAAGAATTACTTTCATAATCTGACACTGTAATGCTGGCTTTAAAAATACATAGGTATTTCTGGGACTTGCATTGTTAGAATCATGGTCGTCTAAGGAAAAATCAAGGTCATATTTGTACAGTTTTCTAATGCTCATATGTGACATTGCTTGATGTTGGATGCATTAAAGTTTAAAGCTTGATACTGTAAGTGTGTGAGAAAATCTACAAAGTAGTGTGTTTTCTGCTGAAATGCATCAAACATGCTTCTTTGGGCAAGCCTAACTCCTCTGCTTGGAAGGAAAATGTTTGAGCATTTCTGTTTGTTTGTATTTGTAGAAGAAATCACCTTTTTGTTCCTCTTCTAGGAGATAGCAAGTAAAAAGCTCTTCACTGGCTGTGTTGAAAAGTAAACTGACACAACCACAGACAGTTCAAAATATTTGCCATTTGAAAGGCTTGTGACAATAAATAGACCATAGCAAAGAGCTGAACATAACAGCCATGTGTGGGGAAGGAAAGAAGACAACACAATAAAGCTGAGAACTGGGCAGTGGGTATTCACAGCACAAAAGTTCACAGGGTATCAGTGTGTGAGTGTGTATGAGTGTGCGTCCCTCTCTGCACGCCTATGGTGCAAATCGGTTGTAGTGTTGAATACTTCAGAGACCTGGCATCTGGATGCCAATTCTGAAGTGTGGCTTCATGGGCCCCACTCCCATGTGTGCCTTTGTCCAGGGGAGAAAAATACTAAGGCCCAAAATATGATATATGTACTTGGGTTACATGGCAGTGGCTTGTCAGAGGTCTCTGCCATGAGCTGGCCTGGCCAAGCCTCACACTTTTAGCAAGGATTTGGTCCCCTGGCCCCATCCTGCAGCTCTCAGTTTCCTCACTGACTGCTCTGGTATCTGCAGGGCTTGTAGAAGCCATCTCTTCAGTCTTGTCCCTCTGAAGTCCCTGTTGAGAGGAGAGACAGGCTTGGTGCACTAGGCAGGTGTGAGAGGAGCACACATAATCGATCCTTCCTTTGATCCCACAGGGCTTGGTCAGAAACTGAACCTGTGCCAGTGTGCAGCACCATGCAGGAGATCCCTGTGATCGTGCTCAGAGCCAGGGCTGGGTGAGAGCTTTGTAGGTAGTGCTACCAGTCTTGCTGCATGTGCAGCAGACACAGGTAAAAGCTGAATTCAGCTTGACTTTAGAATAATAGAGATAATAAGAAAAATATGCAGATAAATCGTGTCATTAGAAGTTAATTAGAGAAATGTGGGTAATATTAAACCCACAGCTCTGGATGCTAAGTGATACTAAAGCAGCTGTTTCACTCGGGGGATGCATGGAAGAGGACTAAGAACTGATTAGTTAAAAAGAAATAACAGTAAGTTTAGTATAAATTGCTACCAAAAATAAATTTGTAGCAAATGTTTATTTTGCTTGATTGCCTTTGATACATGCACAGTTGTTAGGAAGGCTGAAGGAGTTGTCTGCAAGGTATTAGGCAAGTGACATGGCAAGGGAATTAGCCTCTGTTAGATCCCAGCCCTCTTGGCTCCAGCTCCCTTTTGGTAGAAGCCCTCACCCCACATCTGGCGCCCAACTCTGTCTCCTGCTTTTCATTAGTGCTCCAGCCTAAGTTGCTAGAAAATGTGAGCGCATAATGCATCCTCTGCTCTTCCTTGGGCTGGAGCAGGGTTTAATGCAAATGGAAAAAAACTGCTTACGGCTGCCTGCAACTGCTTCCCCCACGCACCCCTTGCTTTCTTCCTTTGAGTAATCTGTCATTCAAGAGGTGTGCCATGCAAAGGGAAAGCTGAAAGGTGGGCGGCTAACAAGCATGCAGGGAAGGTCAGAGCAAGTAGAGACGCAACATACAAGGCGCTGCGTTCATTTTCCCCCGTTTTATCAGTGCCTGGCTGGACCTGCCCTGGGCAAGAGACAGATTTGTTGACTCTGCAGCATGGGAAAGAGCCGACAACAGATTTACTACGGAGATGACTTAGCAGCCCCCTCTGAGTGTTATGAAAAGAGTTTAAAATGTTTATATTGGCTCCTCCAATGTACAATAAATTGTTATCCGAAACAATTGAGAATAAAGAAGGGAAAAGTCATAATTGCCTCTCAGGAAATGCAGAGACTGTTTCAGCGCGCAGGAGCAGGAGGGCGTTGGGTTTCATTGACTTGGTCTGGCTGGAAAGCAGCCTGCCCCACAGGAAGGCCGCGCATTCCTGTCCTCTCGGTGAACCTGCCTGAAAGGAATACAGGAGTTATTGGGTAATCAAGGCTTGTCAGCACCTTGGTTATGCAGCGTGGTTCAATCCGATAATGTGAATGGAACCTGTAATAGTGCTGATGAAAAGCACGCCAGTTTGAAAGGGGCCTTGAATGATTTTTTTGTTCATTTTCTGTTTACATGTAACGTGTTATTGATGCTGTTGCCTTCTAATGTGCCTGCTTGTTTCATAGAAAAACTGGGAATTATTCATTATTTTTAAAGAAGAGAAAGAGAGGGAGAGGAAGGAGGAGTGAAAGAAAGAACCCTGTTACGTGAAGAAAATTGCATTCGAATGCTGCGACTGAAACATATTGATTTTCTGGCACAGACTTTTTAGATTAAAAATGCCAATACTAAATCCTTTCATGACCTATAGTTCATATGAAGTTCACGTGTCGTTTACTGTTACTCTGGAAAAAGCAGAATCTTTAATGAAAGCATAGTTTGAAGGAATGCCCTGCCATCCCTGCATTTGCATGCAGTTGTAATAAGACACATGCTACCGAGATGGAGGTTTAGGGTGGGTTTTGTGAACTGAAGTCCATCCGTATCTTTTTTTAATTGCTTGCTTGACTTTACTGTTTGTATCCCCTTCCTTTTCCTTTGTTTTTTTTTTTTTTTTTTTACTTATTCTTTATATCGCAATAGGAGTCCAAAGAAACTCATTTTTTCCCACCAGTAAGCGCAAGGATCTTGCTTCATATTTTATGGCATTCAGGGGATCAATGAGTCAAAATGCTATTTTGATCTGCAGTACAGCAAAAATTTCTCATATAAATTCCCAGAGATGACCCAGACATCTCCAACTGTTTTTACCCCTTCTTAATAGAGACTTTAAAGGTACTGATCTAGTGCTAGCATCAAGTTGAAGAATTTAAGACAAAAGTCCTGGCTCAGGTGATTTCAAACTGCTGGCTATTTCCTGCTGCTAAATTTCACTTCAGTTTCTTTCAAGACGACCTTTGTATTTGTGAGACATGGCAATAGGAAGCAGCCACATATCTGCTGGCTTCAGCAAGACTGCATGAGGAACGTGTTCATCTTGTTGTGCTGCCCCAGTGTTTTGGCTCACGCAGGCTGGTCCACTTTATACCTAATATTTGATTCTGGGTGGGAATGGCCCTTCACAGAGGAGCTCTTTCTTTTGCATTTTATCCTGAAACCATGCAGCCCTGTATCGCCTGTGGTGATCATCACTTGAATGGGCATGGGAGTGCATATTTGTCATCCTAGCTTCAGTGTGGTATAGGTCTGTCTTGGGAAAGCAATTGAGCCCTTCCTTATTTAAAAAAGAGCAAAGGAAATCTGCATGATAAATGTATTTACTTTTCCACAGGTTTGTTTGCCAGCTGGGCTGCCAGGAAGTGGCTGTTGGAATTCAGTTGGCTGGATGCTTCACTGGGGAGCCAGTGGGAGGGTTGCAGCATCCTCTGGAAGAACTGCCCTCCTCACTTGCCACCTCACCCTACCCTCCCTCCTTCATGGGCTGGCATGACTGTGAGAGTCCCTGCAGGGCCTGATAAGGAAGGGAAGGCTGGACTGCTCACTATGGATAATTCACTGTAGCAGGGAAGCCTTCTCTCTGGGCTGGAAGGGGCAGCTCCTGGCTGTCCTGGGATTAGGCAGGACTCTTCAGGCATTGCAACCTCCTGGGCCTGACTTTTTGGAGACCTTGATACTGGAAGAGCTTCTGTCTCTGTTTCAAAATACACAACATCTGATTGCATAAACAGGATCAGCACTTGCTATTAGTGAGCAGTGCTCTGTCTGCTAAACAATTTGGTATGTTTTTATGTGGTAAAAACAGGGAGCTCTTTCCTGGTGATCAGGTATTGGAATAGGTTGCCCAGCGCAGTGGTGGAATCTCCATCTCTGGAACTGTTCAAAAACCATGTAGATGAGGCCCTCAGCAATATGGTTTAGTGCTTGTCTTGGCAGTGCTGCAGTGATGGTTGTATTTGATCTTACAGGTCTTTTCCAACTTGGTTTGTTCTGTGATGCTATACCATTGCACTATACTGTCTTAGGGTTGGCATGGCTGCTTTTGCACACCTTGCTGTTGGCAGGCTCTTCTCCTGTTTGCAGTCACCATTATGCTGGAGATCTGTTGCAGCAGTGGGACAGTGCCTGCATGGCACAAGGTACAGATAGATGGTGGGTGTGAGGCTGGCCTCTACTGGGTGGCATATTTTCATCTAGCATGCCATGGTGGCCACCTGGTAGCTGATCCTTCCCAGCCTCAGTCAGCCTGGGCTGACTTTGCCCCTGATTACAACATGTGCTTTTTGTCTGCCTTTGGTCAAAGCATGCCATGCAACCTGTTTTGTTGCTGTTGTTTTCATTCCTGTCTTCTATTTATTCTCTTGGGGAGGACTGAGATGAGTTTGTGGTCTGTGACTGAACCCAGTAACAGAGCAAAGTTTTTCTTGGCATGACTGTTCAGTGGCTGCCGTAACTCCTGAGCAATCAGAGGTCCCCACTGTGCACTGCTCTCCATTTTGATACCATACTTGGGAAAAAAGATCCCCCTTTGTAGACATCAGATACAGATGGCTCACTGGCTGTAGTGCTGGTGGAGGGGCAGAGTGTGGCCCAGGTTATGAAGTGAGCAGGAGTTGAGATTCACCTGCAGCTTGCTTGTGAGGTTCTGTCTGCTTTAGATAAAAATGTACAGTGACTTGGTTAGATACTCACCTCTCACTTCTGTTCCTGTATCGCACATGTGGGTGAATGTGAGAGAATCACAGGGAGCAATGCAAGGCCAAAGCAGGCTGGGAGAGCAACTTTTTCAGCTCCTTCTCAGAGCTCTGCCAGACACCCATGGTGTAAGGTTGTTGAAGGGGTTTGAATTCTTCTCATAATATATACAGGTTTGCAGTGCTTGTTTATCAACAGGAAAGTTATTTGTTCAGCAGTGGATCTTGTACAAAATATTTACTTTCTCTTTCAAAACACACAGTTCTCTTCCAGAACTGGGTGCATTGTTCCCTTCTTGGTGGCACCACAGTAGCTTTCCTTGGTGAGAGACATGTAGAGCATCTCTCATCTGGCAGAAGTTAGGAAGAACATTTGAACCAGTGCTGTTTCTTGCATTCAGCACACCCTTTACTGCTATGGTTGTTGTGCCATAAAGAAAATATGGACATGTCATTGGAAAAGCAAGCTTCTGCCTTGCTTTGGCTCAGATGCTCTTACTTGCCTGAATATATGTAATGATTTTGAGCCAAAGCAAAAGTTATTTTGAATTTGTAATGAATAATCTGGACATCTTCTCTTGTTTATAGGTGCTAGGATGGCAGACAGGGAATTTATAAGCGTCTGATGGGTGTCTTGTTCATAGGTGCTGTAAGTGCAAGGGCAGGCAGTAGAAGTGTACCTTGGGCAGCATTGGTTTGCCTGTTGGGCTCTGGCTGGACCAACATGATTACTTTCAGAAACTGCCCAAGGAGCCACACTTGGTGCCCAGCCTTAATATGTGGCCTCCCTGGGGAAAAATAAAAGGCACAAAGGAAGTAAAAAAAGTCATGTAAATAGACCTCTAGATAAAGCTCTTGGAAAAGGGAGCACCCAGCATACTTATCTGCAAAGCCAGCTAACACACCCCTTAGGAAATTAAGAAATGTAAGTTAATAGTAATTATTTTAGAAACATCACAGAAAAATCAGGGGTAATAGAAATTAATAGTAATAGGTAAGAGCAGCTACACGGATAGGAGTGAGCATTTAAGTTCTGAAGTGTAATTTCTGTTCCTGGGAAGAAAAAAAAAAAAGAAAAATAGGCAATAAACTCGGGAAAGTATCTCGGGAATGACAGAATTTATGCAAGAAGCAACATGGTTTTCTGTGTACAAACCAGCACGTGTGAAGTTTAGGCATGACAGACATCAGTTCTTCATGCAAACAATGCCTTTGGTGCCCTTTCTTCTCTGCACCAGGCTGGCAGCAGGCATCTTCAGGAATCCCAATGGTCTAAAGTGCTGGGTCCTCCCTGTAAAACACTAATTGCTTGCTTTAGCATGTGGTTGTTTTTAATACTTGGCAGAGCACTAATTCTGGAAAATGCTAAACTGTGCTTGCAAACATTTGAGATTGCTTCTTGGTCCCAGGCCAGAAAGTTACCAGTGGCCTTTAAGACTGTGTGGAGACATTGCGTCTGGAAGGAGACTAACAGGCTATCCCCTTTGTCGTCGCTGAGCCTGAAGATGAAAGACCACCAGAAAGGTCTAGACTTGTTAGAAAATTTACCAAAACTGTTAGAAATGGTTGGAGGGAGTCTGAAAAGCATTCAATGGATCCAAACAGGTTAACCAGAGAGCTAGCAAGGGGGAGCACAGTTTAACAACATAAGTAGGATGTAGCACACCAGGAAAATCTAGGAAAATTTTCATGTGTTGGGAAGGTAACATAACCAGTAATAATGGAATATCAGTGTTTTATTAGACACTGGTTTATAAGCATAACATCCCCTCCCTCGTATATAGGGCATGTTAAACTACCTGAAGTATAGAGAGGAGGTTCTGATTTTCCTGTGTCGCTTGTTTATTCCAGGACAGTTATCATCCTCCTTAAATTCTGTTTAAAGTTCACAGCAGTGTATGCAGCTAGTGCAGTTTTAGGTTAAGCATATTTTATCCGTAATTGCTATATTTGGTTCTCAAGTTATTATTGCAGTTCCTTGGGGTGCATTTAAATCCACCTTATTGTAATAGATTATGGAATATAGTGGCTAATGTGTCTAATGTAAAATAAATGACTGTAATGATTTATGATCCAGCACTTCAGTTTTATTGAACATAAGGATCATTGTACTAAAATGGATGGTGTATTGCTGGTTTAGCATAAAATACTGAATAACATATTCAAGGAAATGAATGGATTGGCCAGTTCATAATATTCTGCCCCTTCAGCTGAGAGGTCTTTAATAAGCAGGAGTGTCATTACACTTGAAAATGTATGTGTAGGTAATCCATTATCTAGAACAATGACAGTGATTGGATAAAGCTCTTATTAAAGAAGGGCCCTCCTTACAGGGAAATACGGAGTACTTCCCTGGCTGCAGGAGGCTGTGTGTATGTCTGTTTCTGGTTTTGTTACAGCAGTTAAGGCAGTACTTAGGATGTCTTTGCATTTAGAAGTTTAGATATATTTGAAGATAATTTTGCAGTGGGGGTTATAGGGTGCTTTTAAAGGGGGAAAGCAATGTCACTAGGCTGTTGTTTTGCATAGGCTCATACCAAAGTGCATCTTGATGGTCTGTATTACTGCATGTACCTGTAAGGTATATTTTTCAGCTCTTCATTTTTTTCTCATTTGAAGGCCAATATAATTTACACTCTTGCACGCACTTCTGCTACATCCAGGTTTAGTAGTGTTGTCTTGTACTAAATGTCAAGATTGGTGAATACCATAAGGTTTAATACCACTGGGAGTATTACTGTGTATGGCTGTTCACCTTGCCTTAGTGTCACAAGTAATGTTTGCTTTAGGACAGTTGCAGACAGAAGTGTCCTGACTTAAACCCTTGACTTCCTGGGGTTTATCCTCAACTCTTTAACACTTTAACCTCAAAAAGGAAGACGGTTTTATCAGTCAAGAGGAGGAATTAATAGGAGTCAAAATGTGGGGAGAATACTTCCAATTTTATCTGATAAAAGCACGTATCTGTATATAAGGAAACAAAATTAAAAATATGAAAACAAATTTACAAAGAACAGAGATGGTATTTTAAAATACATATTCAAAGGAAATTGTTAAAGGAACAATGATGATTGTATGTCTAAGTATTTGCACGTTTTCCTACAATCAAAGTAAGACAGTAGGTTATAAAAGATCAGCTTCCAGCAGTTTGCTTGCAATAACTTGTAGTAAAAATCATCTTTTATACCCTGGCACCCAGGGATAGGCTGGAGGGAAAGAATGCCATCCAGAGGGACCTTTACATGCTTGTGAGGTGGGCTGATGCCAACCTGATGGAGTTTAACCATGCCAAGTGCAAGGTCCTGCACCTGGGCCGG
>JAOEHX010045411.1:25070-40997 GCA_025448015.1 Bolborhynchus lineola | reverse complement strand
AAGAAAACATACTTTGGACCTAATATCCTTACTTAGCCCAATATAAGTGAAAGAAGCCCAAACATGATTTAATAGATTTAAATCCACCCTAAATAACTTGTAAAAGTTATTTAAATTACTAGTAACATGAAAGCACTTTTATAAATAATAAGTGTTAGAAACAACTAGTCATGTGATAAGGGTCGAGTTGAACACATGATATAATCTTTATAAACAAGTTACAAACAATCCAAGTGCAGACGAGAATCAATGGCAGTACACACAACACACGGGATTGACTAATCCCGCATACATACATTACAACTCTATTCAATTGTTTGAATCAATTGTAATAGGAGTTAACAGCAAACAGCAGGTGAATCAACAAACAACAGCAAGTACAGGTTACTGCAAACCAATCAATCACTGTGAGTGTCGTATACCCCTTTTCAATTCTTTGATTTCAAAACTCGGGGATACTGTCACACCCCACTCCTCTCGTATCGCCTGTAACCCAGGTTACGTCAGCGGAAGACTTATGGCGACGTCATCGAGGAGGGGCGCAGTAAGGATAACACGAATGGGTCAGAGCACAACAATTAACTAAAACCATCACACTTACATACTAATACCATCATAAGAGTAATAATAATACAAATCTCCAAAAGTAACCCATCAGTACTGTCTTAGTAATAGTAATCAAAATATACCACAAGCTTAATACTAATCACAATAGACTAGCTCGTGATCAAAGTGCATCTCACCACAAGTAGCAGCAGTCAAGAACAGCTCAAATCAACCTGAAAAAAACATTAGAATATAAAAGATCAGCACAAGGCTGGTGAGCTCGTAAGTATAAAACAGTAGTGCCATAGAAACTGCACTAACATGTGTGATATAACCCTGTTAGCATGTATTAATCTATCATGTATGCAATATACAACTGAGACCTGTTTCCTGGTTCCTCGACAGTTTTGTATAAAATAGGACAGTTATCCATGTCTATTGCCACATGACAACTGTAGTGCGCACAAGTATAAAATTCCCCGACCTCATGGGTAGTGAATAACCCGAGGCCCAATAAAATAACACAACAATAATGAATCAAGCATTCACACAAGGGGAGCCATGAACCTCCCAGCGAATGGGGATGTCAGCCCGATAGTACTATCTATGAATCATGCGTCCAAAATATAGCTGGTTCACCAGACACAGTAGTAGCAATAGGATATCTCAAGTATATCATACCAGACTAATAACACAGGTAACAGTTACTCTCACACATAAGTATAAAATAAGTAATCCACTTTCAGTAATAGTAAACCCCGATAGTTCGAAAACAAAACAGTTAGAAAAGGGGTGACGAGACTCACAGTACGCAGCAGGCTAGATCGTAAGCAAGATATTAGCACAATAACACCAGAACAACCCGATCAATTGCCTGAATAATAATAATCGTATAACATCATTAACTTCAGTATAAAATATCATCCTTAGTGTCGTTAGTACTCGGATCCGTGACTAAGTGTTGGAAATCGTGTCGGAAAAACACCCCGGTCAACTAGGGTTTTGACCAAAAGTCAACTGGTCAAACTTTTGCATCCGGGCGTACCGCCTGACCCGGAAGTTGCTAGTCAGGCGTACCGCTTAGGGTTTAGGTCAATGGTCAACCTTTTCCATCCGCGCGTACCGCCCCACATGGACGTTTGGTCAAAGGCGTACCGCGCCATTCTACAAGTCAAAGCCCGACTATTTTGTCTGGGGCGTACCGCCTGGCCATCGAGGCTCGTAATCAGGCGTACCGCCTGGTAACAATTTCAAGCCTAGGTCAGTTTTGGGGCTGGTTTGGCTTGATCTAATCCATCTACACATCAAAACCCATTTATTTGCAACTCCTAACATCCATATGAACATATTAATACACTTAGTTTCTCGCCAAACAACTTAAATCTCGTTTTATAGAACCATTTGTAGTAAAAATCACATTTTGTTATATACTGGAGAGGAAAAAAAGAATAGATTTGGAGGACGTTCTCTTGGAATAACTCCATATCCATTTTCTTAATAGTGCTTGGATAAAGCTGAAAGACACAAACTATTAAAAAGGCATATTTGCATTCATTATGTCCATAGTAAAAATGAATGAAGAACTCCTCTTGATATATTTACAGCTTAAAGTGTTAAAGTAAACATGATCAAACTACAATAGTTCTGTTACAGCACTTGCAGACTAATAATCTTCCCAATTAAACAAGCTCTCACCAGCGTTTTGAGTGGGAAGGAGTCTCGTGCTATTTTGCCATCTATTACTCTTATCTGTCAGTGAGCACATCCTTTGGCAGACTTGCAGGGACACCTTTAAAACAATTCAAAATCATTTTGGCAAGAACTGAAACACCTACAGTTGCAAAAACGTGTATTCAAATTTTTTATGTGTCCAAAACGGTTCAGGCTGGCTTTGACATGTAATTGGATACTGGTTTATAGCAGAGCCATTTTGAGTTTTTCATTTCTTGTACCTCAGTCAGGTTTGTAGGTACAGAGTCATACAGGCACACTCAGAAAATCCTAAACTAGCTGCAGTCATTCTTTTAATGGAAGCGCAAACTGTATTGGTAGCTGTGGTGGGCTGTTCCCCTGCTTTGGTGCAGAAGGGCTTGAAGGACCTGGCTTCCTCTAGTGTTTGTCCACCATTATTCTTATGGTTTTAGTTATAACAAAGTTAGAAATTATGCTACTTTTTACTGAAGCCTGCTGTCAAGGTTCTCTTGCTGCCTTAAACTTACAGATTGTTAAGGTGTATGATTTGAATAAGAAAACTAGTTGGAGAGCATGTTGACTTTTTGTTGACTCCGAGCTTAAGGTCTTCTCAGTATCACAGCACTATGGTAATGTGTGGTGCTCTATTTTAGTGGCTTAGGTAAGCTTAAATAGACTTCTCAGCTCTTAGGACTAAGCATATTGGAGCAGCATCCCACTGCCTGCTCACTCATAGTTGTATTGCAGCCCAGTTCCCCATCGGGGTGACGAGACATCCCAGTTACTGGCCTCAGTCTGTTACAGCTGCTGCTACTGCCTGGTGACATCCGCAATGTGGTGGCTGAGGCACATCAGCTGATGCAGGACACTGCCCGCTGCTGCTGCCACTCTGGCTGTGCTCCTGTTCATTGTGGGGTGTGAGGGTCATGAGGATGAGTGAGATGGCAGTGGCTGACTGGAGGGAAAGTGGGGCCCAACCATGAGCCCCAGCTCATCCCCTTTTCCTCCCTCCCATGTCTAAGCACAGGCCTGTCCCATGGTGAAAGCACAGATGGGCTTTATTGCATAGCCCCACATTGCACCCTGCCCATTGCCAGGACCCATCATGGAGAGGAATACCTTGGGCTCTAAAGCTGAATTACGACTTTCCCTAGTCCTGAAAGGCCTTTGAATCTTTCCTCTGCCTTGGGTATCTGGTTTTCACATCACAGTTACTTCAGCCCATAAGCTTCCACAAGAATTTTAAATAAAATATCACTACTAACCAGATCCATAGGGGGAAGCAGTGGCTTTGCTCACAAATGGGCACATTGTTGAGGCTGGAGAAGAAGGGGTTTCTTTCATTTACACTGGGTTACATCACTGAACGCCAACCAAATGATGGAGAACAGCGAGAGCTGTTATAGGAATAAGTTTATGCACTGCAAATGCAGGAAACGTCATTGCTAATGGTGCACATCTGATGTATATTCAGGCCTTGCCTATAGACTCACGGGAGTAGGAGATGGGCCAAGTGGCCTGGGAGCTGTGGGCATCACGCTGCAGGAAGGTAGGGGTGCCACTCAGGCTTGGCATGCAGGTCTTGGAGGGGTGAAAAAGAGCCTTTCCTGTACCTCTGCAAAGACATATGTGAATGTCTGGGTTTATCTCACTCAGTTTTAGACATCTCTAGAACTTACACGCTAACTCATTATTGTAAGCCCCTTTGACAGGCAGTGAACAAGCACTTGCAGGGTGGTGTCTGTCTAAAAAGGATGATACTGAGGTACCCTTATAAATGCCTGCTTGAGGTAAAAAATCTTTGACTCGCTCAGAAGTAGACATCTAACTTCAGGATACTGAGGCAGATAACTTCTTTTAGCTCTCTTTGTGCTTATTTGTGTGTATCTTACAAATCTTGGGAAATGTGTGCAGAATAAATTCAGAGGTCTGTAACTGCCTCTACATATATCTATGATTTCAAAACCGTAATGAGATCCTGCCATAGAAAAATTCTGTTTAATCCCTGGTTAAGATCAGTGACAGCCTAAGCATGTATGTAGATACACCCTGTGCAACTATAACTCAGTTGTGAAAGTCTTCCTACTGAAGACATTATTGAAGGTTATTTCTAAACCATGTGGGGTGCAGTGCCTTTTAGATACCTCGTGAATTGTCTTTTTTGGACACAGTTGGTGCTGCAGGCCCATGGGCTGCTGCTGGAGCCTGCCCCAGCCTCCCATCTTAGCATTGCCAAGCCCCACCTTCCCTTTCTGTGGAAAGGGATAGCACCTGGCTCACTACTTTGTCCTGGTAGTGCTCTTGCCCCAGCACCCACTGACCACAGAGGGACAGGCTGGCAGGGAGCTGCTGCTGACCTGCATTGCTGACCTGAGCTCAGCTTGCAGAGCCAGATCCCGCGCTCCTTTCTGCTATCAGTGGAGGCACTTGCTGATACTGTAGTTATTGAAATGAGAAATTCACCATATCAACAGGCTTTTGTAAAGTTACACGCAGCAATTCCCCAAATCCCCCCAGTTGGCAGTCACTATGCCTTTTGCCTTTGCATTTGTGGAAGTTTCCTCTCAGACCAATGCATTTCTCACCATGTTCAGATGAGGGATGTAAAGCCAGCATAATGTTATAGTTAAACGTTATGTCCATAGTTAAAAATGCCTTGCAGGTTCAAGTGCAAATGAGAACTTCATCACTCCTTATTACTTACCTTTTTCTGTGTGGCCTCATTTGAGGCTGGTGGGATGTTCACCTTGGTTTATGAATCTAAAACCCAGCCAGGTCTTTTCCAGGCTGTGGAGCCTGTTTAGATGGAGTTAAACAGTTTCACATTCCTGAAGAGAATAGGAATGTTTTCACAGTGGAATCTGCTCTGTGTGGATCACAGGAGTTTATTTTTTCAGCATGAACTCCTTGGGCATGTTTTTTTTGTTGTTGTTGTTTGCTTGGTTTTGTTAAAGAGGAGAGGATATGCCATGAAAATACCTACTGTAGTGACTAACGGTGCTGTTATTTAAGCTTGACTGGGAAAATTGATGTTAAGAAGTCTATCAGCTATTGAGAAGAGACAGTAACAAACACCTTCTGGTGTTCTTTTCTGTGTGTAGGGCTAGCTATGGAAAGCCTCCACAATTATGCCATGTGCCATTTGCTGTCAGGTGCTTACCATAGTTATTTCCTGGTGAATGTGGAGCAGAAAGCAGTGATGCTGAATGGGGTGAATGGCAGCAGCTATGCAGCAGTTCAGACAGACTGGGTAGCATATTACTTTTCCTGGGTTGCACAGGCACATTTTACCTTGTGTGCTGCTGCTAGTTGTTGAGCTAGAATAATTATGAGCTTGGTTAATCATTTTTCCCTGTATTACTGTTGGTTTTGGGTCCTCATGAAAGTTTATGTGTACTAGGGACAAAACCCATTGATACTGCCTGCAAGAAGAGGAGCCCAGGGCATGTCTCTGAGTGCTGCTGTTACTGGGGCTCTGCCATTGAAGAGGCTCTGTGTCACTGAGGTTCCTGAAATGCTTTTTCCAAATGAGGTTTATTTGGGATTTAAAAATAGGACAAAAAGTGCTACATAAAGCTAAATATTAAGTCCGTTGCTTTTCTGGCAACAAAGGCAAGGAAACAGACCGAGTTGTATTATTCCGTCATGCAACATTTGTTGCGCGTCATGTGGCTGTACGTGGAAAGGGTTTTCATTATCTTTTCATTTGAGCTGTAAGGGTAGGATTGAGTTTTGCCTTCAGAGAAGTTCTCTAGACTCCATGTGGGTCCCGGCGGGAGGTTTGTGTTCTCATCCATGGGCAGAAATCGCTTCCAGTTCCTGAGCTTCCATACATGGACACGTTTTTATGAGGTCCACTCAGTTGCTGTGCCTCACTCAAGCTGGCTTTGTCTCACAGCAACTTTTGCAGTCATTACCTCAAAGGAGTTATCAGCCTCATCTCTACTACCAGGTACACACAGATAGATACCAAAGAGCAGCTGAAAAGGGATAACCTTTTGTCCCGAGTAAATGGTTTATGTAGTTATGTTGATGTACCATTTGAGATGGATATTAATCTGATGCATGCTTCTGATGACAAAGGGATGGGTGATGCCCTGGAAAGACCTCAGGTCACTTGGTGAAAGCAGCTAGAAACACGTTAGTGACATTGACTCTAGTTCAGGTGGCTTGGATCACTCACAGGAGGACTTTCTCCTTTGGACAGGATTGCCAGTCAAACAGGAGACAAGAAGGGTAGGACAGAACAAAGAAAGAACAACAATACATGTGTAGTTCTCTGCCAGGGATGGCAAAGAGGACAACAGCTCTGGGCCACAGGGCCATTTTCTGATCTCATACAGGCAGTCTGTAGATGTTTCATCTCTGTTTCTGCTCAGGGAGAAGTACAGGAGAGTTACCTTGACCTTCTTCTGAAAGTAAAATCTTTAAAGGAAATAAGCTTAAGTAAACTTAAAAGGAATGAAAGAAGTCTTTCTTTAGGAATTTATGTATCACATGTGGCATTATCCCATGTATTTCATTGCTGTGCTGCAGCTAAGGACTTTCTATGCTGTCTCTTTAACCAGAGTAATACTCTGCTTACACTAACCAAACTGAGTTATGTTCTGTATGATCATCTCTTCCACATTAAACTTAATAAGCATTTAAACCCAATGGCAAGAAGTGGAGTTGTAAGCTACACCCTCTGACTTGTTTTAGTTTTGTACATCCTGGCAGTGACATGAACTGCTCTAGATACATGAAAATAAAATCAATTAATTGCACAGGATGAGAAGCTTGACATACAGAGGCAACATAGTAAGAGCATTTGACACTTTGCTATATTATGCAGTAAAATACACAGTCTTAGCTAGAAACCTTAATCAGAAAGCTCATGGTGAATATAAGCTCCCATTTCAGAACAGTAAGTGCTTTATGTTTCACCATAGAAGCAAATGGTCCCTAGAAGCAAAATTTTTTATACACTGTATCTTCACTAGGCTAGATTATTTTATATGTGTAACCTGGTAGCAGACTGTTTGTAAGTGTACTATCTAGAGGTATGTTGGGGTTTTTTTAAACAAAAATTAGAAGTTATGGATGCTCAGAACTTTCCACACATTAAAACTGGAACAATTGAAATGGCGTGCAGTACAAGACTGGGAGTGTGTTGTGCAACAGGAGAGCAAGTGTCAGCTAGAAGTAGACATTGAGAAGGGAGACTGAAAGAGCCTGGCATGTTTAGTCTGGCTGAGCAATGATACGGTATGCGCTAAGTACGACAGATGGGAAAGTTGCTAGAGGTGAAAGGAATTAAACCTGGAGGACAGTGTTTGCACAGGATCAACTGGGAATGCACAGGTCAGAGATTAATGCAGTTCATAGAGAGAAGGGAGGCTTTTCTGGCCAGTGGAGGAAGGGGGTTCTAGAGCAGCCTCTCAAAATTAACTGCAGGGACATAAAGTCCTTGTGTTTTGTGAATAGACTTCCATAACGCATGTTTCTTGCAAAGATGCTGATTGGAGTCTGTAATGTATCATGTCATCTATTGTCCTGCAAATTCATGAGTTCTTTGCAGATTCACTGGATTATGGCACACACAAAAGTGTAGGTTATCTTGAGATCTTAAGTTCAGGGAAAGGAACCAAGTCATTGGTATGTGCTATTTTTGAGGAATATCCTAGTCTTTCCTCCACAAGTAGTTTTAGTCTCTGGGGAGGAGTAGGAAGATGCCTTCTGCTCACTGCTAATAACAAAGCAGTGTGAGAGTGATTTGCATGTTGTATGTGCATTTGTGTGCCAGCAATGAACATTTCCTATTCTATTGGTACCACATTCCTGCTGATTGTGCCCCTTCATTGGACCAGTTTGTTCTCTGACAGGTTACACACAGAGCAGAAATACTCATAAAGCCAGTAAACAATGCTCCTAACTGTTGGTGCGGCACAAAGATGTGACTGGTCCATTGTAGCATATCTGTGTTTACCAGTGATAGGGGGGAGGCATTTGAGCCTTACTGGTATCCTTCTCTCCATGTCTCCATGTGTTTTTTCTGAACTGACCTTAACTGAATGACCTGAATTATGGTACTCATTACCTAAAGGTTAATGTTAGTACTGTGATGATGTTCGGGTTTTTTCCTCTCTGCACCACAGGCTGTTCAGGGAGAGAGAAAAAGGACCACTCAGGCCTTATTAAATATGGACTTTGTGTTAGCTTATCTTGCCAAGAGCCCCCCCTGTGTATCACAGCATTCCCAGGGCTGTAGGTGGGAGAAAGCACCATAAAGTACTGTTAAAATGGTCTGTCTGAAACTGCAAGTGCAGGAACACATGGGAAGTTAAAGAAGCATTTTGACAGGTATTGTAGCACCAGAGGCTCTCAGGTTTTAGATACAAAAATCTCACTTTAAAAAGTAAAAAGTATGCTTAATAATATTGGTTATGGAACCAGGCCACTCATGCAAATAGAAATGCAGTCTTTGCTTTTACCTAAAGAAACCATCAAGGATCCTTCTGAGTTGTGCTGTTGTGTAATGTTCAGACTGTGCATGTTTCTGTCAGCAGAAAGTGCTTCAGGGCATTTGGCTTCATCACTGTGGGCTAGGAAGTGTTTCCACTCCCATGACCGGATGAATTACACTAAGTTTTTAGAGGGACCTGGAGCTACTTCTAGTGGTGGACATCCAGTAATGGGCTGCAGAGAGCAGAAGGCAGAAAGAAAGGTGTGAAAACCTGCAGAATGAAGGAGATGCAACATGCCAGGTACCACTGTGCTTGCTGTGCCACGTTCTATGGTGGGGGCTGTGTTCACTATGTATGTGATGAGAATATGGGAATTAGGGAACACGTGATGTATTAATTTCTATTGCATATGCCACAAATACTGGATAAAAAAATTAGACCATGGCATTTCTACACAAGTGTTTCGTATGTGCCAGGTATTTGTATAATTTCCTAAAAGGGAGGGGTAATAAATAGCTTCTCAAATGCACAATGACACTGAGGCAATCTGAATGACATAAAACTAATAAGCAAAGACGTGTAGGGGTAAAACATTAACTGTATTTGTTCTCAGCCATTTCTGTGGAGAGAGTATGGTAGTTTTCAAGGCAGCCAGACAGCTACCAACATTTTTCTTCAAAAGGGCAAAATCTGACTTTTACCCTTTACGAGGGCATTGAGTCGCCTGTCTGAGGAGCCTTCGTTTTGCCTGCAATCAGAAGTGGCACTGTGCGGACTAATGTTGATGTCATTTCTCAGCTGAAGCTTGTTCTGTCTAAAACATCAAGGCCCAGACATCTTCATAGCAGCAGAGCAAGTGAAAATACCTGGTTCCATTTTATAACCTCTCAGCTGTATTCACACTTTGGATGCCAGTTTTTGCAAATAATTTCTAGATACTACAAGAAAAACATACTCTGTAAAGGTCAAACACTGACCGAAGCTTGTTTGGCATAAGATGCTTGATTCCATACGTTTACATGTACAATGACCCAAATTTAACCTTGGCCAAAGATAGCAAAGTGCTGTCAGTTTGCACAAGGATTACCTTTGACATGGTATTTCCTAGATTGTTGCAACCTATGGGAGCTGCTAATTATCAGCCAGAAAGGTAATACCTGTAATTTCCTCATCACCCCTGGCCAGTTGCAGTTGCAGTATGTTAGTATGGGATGCCACTGTTGTGCAACATGGGTAAATTCTACAGTGACAAATGACTTTTAGCCATTTTCAAGGTGACATTTTGATTAGGGAGCTTGTGCCAAGTGTTTTCTATTAAGCATTTAATTTTACTGCATGGTTAATCAGCAAAAAATTCTTCCAGAAATCCATTATGTCATATGTAATATGTCATGACCATTTCTCCTTGCTTAAAATTAAGGAGGGTCCATGAATGCTTGAAAAATAACAAATCTTATTTCTGCTTAAAAGTAAAAAAAATTACAATGAACAAATAGCTTTTCTTTTGACCTTGTTTTTAAACTATCTAGATGAGAAACCAAAAATGTAAAGTTTTACATAGCTTGACATGTTATTCATTATGCAGCTATCTTCAAAAGCAATGCTAGCCTAAGTAGCATTATGATATTTGATAAAATCGGTATTAACTGTGTGTGTCTTTTGAGGCTGTAATAAGTCTGGGTATTTTTTATATGACTGCAAAGACCTTTATGGAATATAGATCAAATCCCCAGCATGTTTACCTTTTTAGCAAACCCTTTGTACATCTAGAAAGCTTAAATACTAAGACTATCTGCAAACTTGTATCAGAATTGGTCTTCCTTTTCCCTTTCAGTAAATGAGAAAGGAGGTTGATATGTGCTTACCAACAATACATTTCTCTTTCAAGTTTGTGTCAGTATAGGTTCAGTTTTAAATGTGCTTGAGCCTTGTTTGTGACTAGTTAATTCTGACAGGGCTACACATGTGTCTTGTTTACTCAAGGCAGGAGGTAGACTGAAACTTTGGTTTCCTCTTACTGACCATGGCAGTAAGATGCCTAAATGGTTTCCAACCTGCTAGCTTTTAGCTTGGGCTGAACTGCTTTGAAATCTTCAAGAACTGTACAATCCATTGATCTTTTTACAATCCTCTCTGGTTTGAATGCCTTTAACTATTGAGGAAGTAAACAGTTGGACAGACTGGCAAAGTGCCCTTGTGAAATGGGGACACAAAATATTTTGTCTATAAACCTTACCTATCCTACTGTGCAGTAATTGTCTTAGAGGACAAAAGGAGCATGTGTCTCTTCTACCCCTGGAAATCCCGTATACCAAGCAGAATGCTCTTCATTTGTCCAAGATTCCATTCATGGTACCAAAACAAAAATAACTTTGTAATTTCTTTTGGTACCCAAAGGATAGCTTACATGTATCAGTGAAAAAGACCTTCAAAATAGACTGTGACACACTCTGCTGACTTAAACACTATCATTTCCAAAGACTAATTAGCATTGATTATGTCTTCAAGGGAAGAGACCTGGACAGAACAAGGTGCTTCCCAACAGTAGTCCAACCTCACTGCTGAAAGCACAGTAGGCTTTAAACCCATTGCTGGAAGTGGTATGCCTTCATGACATATTCTTCAAATATCACCTTTTCCCCATTGTCTCATGGCAGTCATTGCCTCTGGGATCTGTGAATGTTGCAACACAGAAGCCTTTAAAATTCCACAGAGTGCCCTCTTGAGTGCTCAGATAGTTCAAGTCAACTGAGCAACACAGGAGCCACCCACACGTGGTGCATATTGCTGTGGTCTTACTTTGAGAGAGGGAGACTTACATTTGTATGCTGCAGGAAACTAGTGTCTACCAAAAGAAATTCCCCTGTCCATCCAGTTCTTCACTCGGACAACTGAAAGTGAAAATCAACAAGTATGTGAATCCTTTGTAGAGTAAATGCTTTGTACAAAGGATATGATCCTGAAGATTTTTTTGATTGAACTAAGCATTATTTTCTGCATGAGAACCACCAATGAATGGTTTGAAACGGCTCTACAATCCCCTTCTGTGCCATATGAATTCTGTGACACTTGGATTCTGTAGGGAGGAACTGTTGCAGAATTCCTTTCTTTCTCCTGTGGGATGGTTTTCCTTGACATCGAAGAAATGAGTGCTGTGGACAATCATCATGGTCACTCAATCCATTTATATTATATCCAGCCCTTTTCCTCAGCCCTTAGTAGTAATTTCTTTCGGTGGGGACTGGCAATTAGACCTCACTTTTATAGCTCCATCAGAAAAATGAGGAAGCAGCTGCTGCTTGTTGATGTTTCTTCATTCTAAAGAAACATCCCAGTTTGAATAAGTTCAACAAATGCATGGCGTCTCTCTTCTATGGGGTGCAAATGCTTTTCTGAATCATCCTACCTCACTTTGAAACCACTTTATGTAGCATTCCATGGAAGTAGTCTGTAATACAGTGCCTATGTCTTTGCTTTCTGGGGACATACACCATGTTGAACAGTATCCTCAGCTACAAATTAATTTTAAGATTTTGTTCCATTTGCTTTGCAGTTGGAGAAGACATCATAGCCATTTTAGGGATTCCAGTAGCGGAGAGTAAAGACTGAGGTAGAACTGTCAGGGGCTGGTTGGCTTGGGAACTTTTAAAAGTAGAAATAGGCGAAAAACTTCAGAAGCCCATTGCCAAAGTGTGTTAACTTACCTATCAGTAGGAAAAGAAGGTTGACCAAGTGCATTTATGCAGTTTATATTGTCCTTATTCTGGCTTTCAGCCACGAGGATCATAGGCAAAACTGGGCTGTGACAGAGAGAAATGTCTAAAGACTGCTCTTACAATGAAAATGTTTGTTGCAGTTGTGCTTGAGGGGCTTTATAGGCAGCGTGGGTAGAGCTGGTCTGGAGGAATTCAGAGGACAAGCTGTGAGAACCCAGTTTAAGGTTGCAGCTACTATGAGGGACTGTATACAAACCCTAGAGATTTATAAAAATACTGTCCAGAATTTCATTTTAGAAAAAATAAAATAGCCAAGTTTATCAGGTAAATGTCAAATAAAAGAGGGAAGGAGGAAATGGCTGGAGGAGAGGAAATCCATTGGGGCTTTTTTTTCCCCTCTTGTGACTAATAATTTTTCACCTACCAACAAAAGGGCCTATAGCACCTATCCTCTTGTTTTGCAAATGACCCTAAAGGATGTGTTCATATTCTAATAATTTGTTTTGTCATTCTGAATCAGGGCACATTTGAGTTTTTCATGCTCTGATAAAACCATTGCTGTCAATTTTTTGCAAATGCTTTTGTTGAGGTACTTAACTGATGCACATGATAATACTGTCTGAGCCTGGCAGAGCGAGTCAGAAATCTTACTGCAGTCTGTAAAGCTAAGTAGCAATTCACCTTCCACCCTACTGGGCAGTAAGTAGGAAAACATACACTCACATCCACCAAAATGTTCTTTCCTTAATATCCTTGTCTCTGGTCTCAAGGATAAGATTTGTTTGTTTCCAGATCTGTTCCTGTGCTGCTTATAAAAACACTGTCAGAGCAGTATTGGTATGATACATTTGGCAAGAACCAGTATTGGGCATACTTGATCCATCAAATCTCTGCAAGAGACTGACTTGGGAAGTGCTCTGCCCTCAAAAGCCCTGATTGCTTTAGGGGATGCCAGAAAAACACTGGCAGTATAGGCGGTTGTGTTTGAAGTTTAAGTTGCCATTTCTGTAAGAGGAATGAGGGACGGGTTTCTCTAAGAAGGGAAAGTAAGTAGCTTCTGAGAAGGTAGAATAAAAGAGCACAGGGAATTAAAGAGCTGCTCTGTGTATATGGTGATGGATTGTTACTGCTTTTTCTGGCTATGAACAAGTCTGCTTTCCTGAGTGTAGGGGAGAGCGGGGAGTGAGCAGTTTGACAGGGCAGTAAGATCACTAGATAGCAGAGAAGAGATTCTCAGCTAGCTTTGTCAGACAAGGATGAAGTAAGTAGGATGACTAGGTACAAATCCCTTTTTATCAGATCAGATTTCAACTAATATTTTTGAATTTGTAAGGACATAAAAGCATAAGGATGTTTACTTGCACTGACAAGTGGTTCTCTCAAAATAGTACTGAGGCAGCATGTAAGAGTGTGCCACAAAGACAATACTCTAGGTGTGAAGAGCACAGATGGATCTATCAGTGCTAATGTCCTTCCTTAGGGGGAAAAAAATGATATGCTCAGTAAGTTATTGCTATCTTTATATTTCTTAATTACCATGTACTCATTATATAGACTGTTGTTACTGACCATTTATACAAGAATATCTCCAAAACAGTGTCTTTCAGACATGTGAATTTTAAATTCAGAAAACTAATTTTGATTTCTTTTAATAATTCTTTTCAAATGGTACTCGGATTGTTGAAAATGTCATCTTTTGTGATTTATGTGATTGAGATTTTTTTTATTCCATTATGGTTTTATCTTTCTCTTGGAAAACTAATGCTGGCATTACTGTTGCTAGCATTTGTTGGTTCTTTCCCATACGTCTGGAACTGATTTTGTTCTCCATGTTCTTAATGGAGCTGAAGTGAATGTGGCTCTTTGTTTAGCTTTCTTTCTGTGCTGCAATATCATTAGGTGTCTGAAAAATGTAGGGTTGCTGAGGCAATTCACAAGCATTAAATCACTGACTGAGCCCAGTTTTGTAGTAATTTTAGTGTTGGGCTTTGTCTTCAGCTGGCAGTTAACTCAGGCTTGGCCCAGCTGTGTCTTGGGACCTCCTGGTATCTGATAGAACCGTGTTGCCCTTCTGTACATGCCTGGATAACCAGCAACCTCACTAACATCGTCACCCACAAATTTGGTGTTGGCTCTGTATCTGCTGCTTTACCTAGTGCTGCTTTCCCAATAGCTTTGTCTCAGTGAGCAACACTCAGAGGGCCTCTATTCCCACTCTCTGCTTCTCCCTGCTTCCACCCATAACGTACCCCTTGGATGACAGGTTCTAAAAACCACATTTAAAAATAGCTCTGTGTTAATAAATATATTTTATTGGGGGAAACACATTCAAACCATGTGGAATTTGAAGCTTCAGTGCTTGCCAAACAACTGTTCTGCACTCATCTCCTCGGCACCAAAATGCTAAGATGAAGGCTGCTTTCTGCAGGTTGCTAGATGGGAGAGAAATGGCAGTACTGGTTGGGTAGCATTTGCTGTGGCAGTCATTGAGATCCTGACCTCTGTCACTTGTCATCCTTCTGTCTTGTCTTGTACTGTGCTTTCTGCTGCCCTCCCCTTCCATGTGCTTCTCCACTCCATGGAGCCATTCAAGCCTGCCTGTTGCTTGATCCTTCCTACAGCATTACATTCAGTAATCTTACTGTCTTTTCCAGGACCTCTATCTTGCAGTGACAGCTCCACTGGCACTGGTATCTCTGTGTATCTGTCTTATTTCAGAATAGCCACATAACTACCTGGGCAGCAGCTCTTGGCTGCATTTGGCAAATGCCAGAAAAAACACCCCTTGAATGTCTGTAGTAACAGCTAATTGCAGAGGACAGTTAAGTGTCTTGTGATGCTGTAGTTTTTCTTGGTCCTGTTGGGGCTGCAACTGTATGAGAACTTGTGATCCAAATGATTGTCTCCCTGAAATAAACCACTTTTTAAAACCTTACTGTTGGTTATCCCACAGCCTGTGATCATACAAGTCTACATCACCTACAGGATGGCTGTTAAGGTGCTTTGCTATCCTTCCAGCCTCAGTTGCTTTTGGCAATTCCTCTGGGCTTTTGAGAAGCATATGGCAATGTTTTGTCTTCTCCATTGGCTGGCAATACCTGTGCTGCTTTGTGTTTCTTCTGTCACCTCCTTTTTCTCTTGTCAACCTTTTCTGCACACCCCCTCCTAAACGTTTATCAACCACAGAAAAAATCATCTACTTTTCTTGATCGATTCATTTGCAAATGGGTGATTGAGTGACAGATGCTCTACATTCTTGCTGGCTGTGGTGTTAATAGTTTGTTTCTCATTCTTAATACACTCAGGGTAGTAGGGTGGTTGTGGGTTTTTTTCTGGCTTTTTCAAGTTAATTTTAATTTGAATTAGGTATTATGGTTGAAAGCTGAATTTTTACTTCAGATCTGTTTTTTTGACTAAGTGACTCTTCTGGCTGTTTCTTTCTTCTCAAATCTTTTACCTTTGTGAATCTTCATATGTTAGCATATTCTTGAAGGCTGTTCTTAGCCATTGCCTGTCAATGTGCTGCT
>JAOEHX010045411.1:0-25060 GCA_025448015.1 Bolborhynchus lineola | reverse complement strand
AGGGCTCCCGGGAAGATGCTACATTGCTCAGACTCCAACCACTCCAGCCTGGCTGTATCCTGGAGGTGCTCATGGCAAAGACATGACAGTGCCCCTGGAAATGGTCAGTGGTATCCATAGGGCCATGAGGAATGTTTTGTTTCTCTCCATAATCAAAACCTCCCGCTCTGAAGCATGAGTCTCCACCACAGCCACAGCGCCCTTGCTGTGGCTGCCCAAGATCAAAGTTTGCACTCCACTGTGCTTCTTTCCTTCACTTTTTTCCGCATGCGTAACACAAACACTTGAGAAGACTGGCGGCTGAAGGGCTGTTTGGACTTTTTGAGTAATGTTGTTAAGAGCTTGGCCATACTCTCCCATAATAAAAACTGCTGTCCACTGTGTTTAAAGGCTTGGGGCTACTGGGGAACATCTGATTTATTAATGGCCTCTTTTCAGCTTCCTCCTCATCTTAAGAAGATATAAGCAGGTAATTAGCTAGTTGCCAGGAAGATGGAGGAAATAAACTTTAAAATTCCTCCTTGTAAAATGATTTAACAGTTTTATTCTGACGTGTGTTTTATGCTTTCATCATCTGTCTGTGGCTGTGAAGCAGGCCAAATCTCTTCATAGTATTCTGTTAGATTTTAGAAGACTGATCCTGCATGATTTTATTTTCTCTTTTGTTGCTGTATGTGAGTATTTATGTTGACTTTCTGGTAGATGCTTAACTGGATTGTAGCTGATTTTACAGTAAAGACTGCTGTCCAGTTTTTGGTCCTATCTTCATTGCTCTGGTTTCTGGAAGGAATCAGTATTCAGAGATGTATTGAACTCTTTTGCTGCGGCTTTCCTTCAGAGATATTACTTACGTTTGATCATCAGTGCCAGTTGCCCAGGGTGATGGAGGTGTACGGGTATCTTGAGCAATGGCTCTGTTCCTTTTACAGTTACTTTTTGGAACTGAAGTTCTGGGATCTGCAGATATCTCCACCTGAATTCTGATTAAAAAAAGCAAGACAAGTAACTGTTGTCAGGACTCTTCCGAATTCCTTCCATTCTTTTTCATCCTTCCACACCATTTCATTTGATGGTAATTATATTTTTCACAGAATCATAGAATCATTAGGATTGGAAGGGTCATCTAGAGCAGGTTACCCAGGAACGTGTCCAGGTTCGGTATTGAGTGTCTCCAGAGAGGGAGACTCCACAACCCCCCTGGGAAGCCTGTTCCGGGGCTCTGCCACCCTCAGCATAAAAAGAGCTCTTCCTCATGTTGAGGGGAGGATCACCTCCCACAGCCTGCTGGCCACCCTCTTCCCAGTCACCTCATGATACTATTGTCCCTCCTGGCCCTAAGGGCACACTGTCTTCTTGTAGTCCACTTGTCATCCACCAACACCCCCAGGTCCTTCTCAGGTGAACTCCTCTCTAGTAGGTCAGCCCCTAACCTGTGCTGGTACTTGAGTTCTTTCTCTCCAGGTGCGATACCCTACACTTGCCCTTGTTGAACTTCCTTAGGTTTTTCCCTGCCCTCTTTGAGTCTGAGCCTTCTTCAGAAGCTCATGTTAATCAGATTATTTGTGAAACAGCCTTTCTATCACCCCAATAATCTTCAAAGGTATTGAATGACATGTACCCTTTGTCAGGAACTTATGCTAGGTACACAGGTCTCTTTAATTGTCATCCATTATCTGCAGGCTCCCTTCTGCTTCATTCAAGCATTTTCTATTTGTGTAGATCTCATTTGTCTTACGGATCATCAGTATTTAAACATCTCTCTCCTCTGCTGAAACAGACACAACAATGTTTGAAGAAAAAGATTCATGTCTGTAACTTGTTACTTGCTACTTTTATTCACTGAAGATGAATCATGAAGATCTTGAACTCACCTAAAAGAAAATCATCTTCCTTAAAACTGTAGCCTTGAAAGACCCTTATTTGGGGTGCCAAGGACTCAAATTTATGATTGCATCCCCCAGGGAAAGCCAGAGGGATTTACAGTAAATATCACAGTTTGCACCCAGAACTGCTGACAAACTAGTCTCCATTTGATAGATGAATTCATTATCACTTCCTAATTACAAGCAGGTTTCCAGGTGTGTTCACCGTGTTATAAATGAAACCTGTCCATTATTATACAGTGATGGTCTCTGGGTCAGCTGTAAGGGATCTATAGCTCCTCTTCTGTCGTTGGACCAAATTAATCAGATGTATTTTTAACAGATAACAAAAGTGACTGATTAATCACTTGGTAATGCAGACTGCTATCAAGTTCATCATCTCCAAATAGAGGAAGGAACTCAGCAAGACTACAATATGTCAAATGCATCAGTCTCAGTGTGTTAAAATACTTTCAGGGCCAGATGCTATTCTTCTGAAAGGAAGAATTTGCTACATCAAACATAGATGGGTTTGTGCATCTGTGGGTCAAATTCTGTGCTCATATGAAAGCTTTCTGGTTACACAGCCTTGCTGTCAAATGAAGCCCCATGTGTATATGTCTAAGGAGAGAATTTGATCACTTATGAAGTAATACAATTTATACCAGACTTTCATTCAATTTTTCTTTAGAACAGTGATTTTTTTAAGAGGGTATTGAAAGCTGTACACATCACTAAAACACAGCCAGTCTTTGTCTAATCCTGTAGCCAAGGATAGATTTAAGTGTGATTTTAATACGTTCTAGTCACCTCTTTTGATGATAAAACAGTCTGTCTTTTAATTTTGTATTGAAGAATATGCTTGATATACTTCAAACTGAGATTAGGTTAGTGAAGGCATACCCTCTCTTATGCTGGAAAAATGAAACAAGTTCCTAATTGTCAAAAGATTAATCCTTGGCAGTCATCCAGGGCAATATTTGCTGTAGCAACTTGGTATCCATCACAGTTACAGACCAAAGGTCTTGTCATATATGTATTCCTCACAGCAGTGCTGTAGCAGGACAGAGTAGCCTTGCTCCCCTGGGCTGTTAGTCTCTGGGAAACTCTATCCGTTCCTCAATTAGTGCCCCCACAGGGGTCACTGTCTTTGATGACTGAGCTATTTCTGAAGACTGAAGTGTAAAGCTCAGTAATAGAAAAAAATCAGTTTGGGGTTACTTTTTTGTGTGTATTTTGTGTTTCTTGTTAGAGGTTTTAGCATTTACTAGAAACTTGGTCCATCAGTACTGATAACAATAATATTAGTGAAACGTGAGGCTGTTTTTTACTGTGAAATCACTGTTATCTGTAGCCTGATAGTGCTTAAATTGGCTCATTTTTAATTTATTTAATTCATTTGGCATTGAAGTGCAGAGCTGCTATAGCACCATCTTCATATGCCAGCCCCATCCCTGTGTTTGAGTACTGTCTTTTTCCCCTCATAAATTTACAGGGATGAGCCTTCGTTGTCCTGCAAATCTAACAGAAGAGTAGATCAGTATTAGAAATGCCTCATAAATTACTAAAGCCAGCAATCCTATGCCTTGTTCTGTTCACGTAGCTAAAACCCCCACAAAACTACAGAATCAGTAGTAGTATCCCTCTTTCTGTGTAAGCCACCTCTGTGTTTTGTGTTATTACTCTCAGTGTTCCTTTAGAAAATTCTTCAAAGAGAGTTCTATGTTCCTTATTCATCACAGAAATGACGATAGGGAGAACGGTCTCATTCAGTTCAATATTCATTGTCACTCATGCTGCTTACCCTTTGACTCCCCACACTGCTAGCTGGCAGGGAACTGCCTGCACTCCTTAATTTGCATGGCAGAGAAATAAATGGAGAAAAATTCACTCTGCTGCAGACTGCTAATGGGGACTGCAGAGAGGGGTCATAGATCTAAAAATGTGGGTGCAGCTTTGTTTCCTTAGAATCCCGTTCTGCACTGCTGAGCTTGACAGGATTATGGGGTGTGAGTAGGATCAGGACTTGATCCCTCATTCCCTCACTGATGAGCCTCTGTCTGTTTAGTGCTTTATAGGCCCAAGGGAAAAGGGCAAATTGACAGAGTGTTCTGCCATGCTGCAGTCTATATTTGGATCCCTGATTTAAAGCTGACAGATGTGTAAAATCATATGTAGCCAGAAAACTCCCTAGCGAGGACACAGCTGCATATATCAATGAGTCAAAGTTATTCCAGTTAAGGCTGGCATTAATTTATATGTGGCAAATTCCCTCCAGATCTCTGTTCCTGCTTGTGTAATATCACTGAGTGTAGTTTTGGGCTTGTTCCACCCGCTCTGGATTAAACCATGTGCTTTTTGGATGTGAATGGATACGACTTGTAAATCTGAAGCGCTGCTCTTCTCAGATGCTGGATGAATGCCATCATAGCCTCATTTAGATGTGGCAGCTGTTGTCAGTTACTTAATCTCATAAATAAAATAAAGCCAAATTTCCACAAACTGAATCCATCTCTACCACACGGCCTCCTGCAATGCCTTAAATGAACTGCATATTTTTGTTTCTCAGGAATCTTCCCCTTATAACACACTATGCTGCTTGATTATTTCCTCTGTATTGTACAGGAAACAGTGAGTAAGTGATTAATAACCTGCCTCAGTTATACTTTCCCCTCTTGCTGCAGTCTTGTCATGAAATAATGTGACCCACAGATGTCTGAGCAAATCAATCCATTGTATTAATGACAGATGCTGTTGGGGCTCATTCAGTGAAAGTGAGCTATCACAGGGAGAGAAACTCAGGTATTCCTGCTACTTTGATCATCTTTTTTTTTTCTTTCACTTAAATTCTGAGCATGCTGAAAAATCCCAACAAAGCACAACATAGCCCACTCTGGAAAACAGACTGGGGTGAGTACCAGTCCCAAAGGCTCAGGAGGAGAGGTAGGAAGCAGGTTTGCTGGAGAAAGGCACTGACAATTAGCATTCACTGGCATTGTCTGAAGGTATGTGAGGTGCAGCATATATGTTAATGCTTGCTTGCTTCTCTACCAAAAAGGATATAATGGAAAATAAGGCCTTTGAACCTAAACAAATGAAAACTCTCGGTTGTAGTCAATTATATCACATATGTCACCCTTCATGATGTTTAACATTGTCTGGAGTGAGTGAGTGAGTGAGTGAGTGATGGAAATTAAAATCTCAGAGCTAGTTTTACTAGGGTTTACTTAGGAGGCTGGTGTATGGGGATAGCTGGCAGGAGGAATTTCCCACCCACAGTGGGGAAGTTTCAGACTGACAAGTCATTTTCATAAAGCATGAACCAGGGCACACTGAACCAAATTACAAGCTGATTGAATCTTTTAAGAATTGCTAATAGTTGCTACAATTAGTCTATAATATGCTCTTCAGCCATCAGCTAATGCACTGGAGTCAGTTGGGCTCATAGCTGGAGAGAGTAGGCAGCCCTGGTGTGTGGCACTGAGCACTGGCATGTGTCACGCTGGCTGGCTGAGGCTGTCACCCAAGTGCTCTGCCAAATCTTTGTTCTCCTGAGTGGTTTTTACTAAAGGCATGTTTGAGTAGTAGGGAAGGGCAAAGTTACATTATATTTGGTAGCAGCAGGAGCACGAAATTGTATTACATAAAGAATTATGAGTAGGTGGTGATACTGGCCACTCTATTATGGTTAAGTCAGCAAAGAACACACATGCATGCAGATTATTCATAGTAGCTGGTTTGACCCAAGATCAGAAATTCTGCATTTAAATTTACTGGATGGGGAGAGGGGTCATTATTGAAAATTTAGATGCCAACTAGAGAAACCTAGAAAATGGGCTAAAGGCTCAGTTATGTGTCTGTTTAGCAAAAAGTTAACCAGGGACTCAACTGCTGTAGGATCTGCAGAGATTTCTGCTGTTGGGGGGGGTGGACCTTTTCCATCGTTACTGTTTCTGAAACTTTCCACTGTCACTCACAGTATCAGTGCATATCAGCATGTAGTTCCTAAGCATTTTATTTCACATCAACTTTTAAAAATAACAAGAGAAAAAAATAGTCATAATGAGGAAGGGGGAAACTGAGATGTAATTTTACAGTGAGTAGAAAGAATTACAGTGCTTTGCAACCTTACAGTTGTCTGACAGTTCATCCTATCAAATGCTTAATATGTAGTAGCTAAGGTCTTGCTCTCTTTTTGTTTCCATAAGGATGAGAGTGTTTTTCAAAGTCCTTAGCTCAATGGGATGGAAGATGTCCCACTTATGTCTTCCCTCCTCTCACCCTGCTTTAAGGTACTTATCTTGCAATAATGAAACCTGAAAACAGTTGTCAAGAGTTAACATCAAGGACTTCAGCAAAACCACAGACAAAATACCCCACAATCCTCCTCTAAAGAGCTTTCTATAGAACATCTGAGTTAAGCATGGCAATTACAAAGAAGCTCAAGTGGTCTTTGCTTGAAATTGCAAATGTACCACATTGCATTATCACAAGAATTCACATGCAAGAACAGTTTGCAGATGGTTTGCATTGGCATACTTTATGTAAACGCTCTAGGGAACAGATGGCATCATGGGTTCTTGTGGCAAATGTGAATTTATAGCACTCACAACATGCTAAAGTCTTTTGCCTGTAGCTGAAAAGCAACAAAAATGAAGTGGAAACTCAGCCCTGTAAATCAGTTTGCCAGTGCCTTTGCCATTGTAGCTGTGGATAACATTTAGTTTAGTCTTTATTGTGAAATCTGGGTTCTTTTATTTGCCATCTACTTGCAATTGGGAGCGAGTGCATGTGGTGTGTGTGTGTTTATTTCAGTACCCATATGCAGCTTTTGAATTAATAGGCTTGATATTGTGTAAAGACCAGGTAGTTCAGATCTCAATCATTTAATATATAGCTTTTGAATTTTTGATCCTAAACTGAATTCAGATAATTTCTGTTTTCCATGCATACATAGATAGCTCTGGGTAAATAGACTGATATTGTTAAATATTCTCAGAAGGGGAAAAATAACAATAAAGGTTAAATAACAAACAAAACAGGTTACAAGTGTGAATTACAGACCTCTGCATCATGTTCAGGGCACATTGGTATAAAAAGTAACAGTTCCCTCTCATTTGGACACAAGTTTGAATTTGAACATGTTCTGTGAAGGTGTTATTTAAGAAGCCAGACCTTGGTGGGGGGGAGGAGGGAGGAGTGGGAGGAGAAAATTGTATAAACAAGCAAGGGATTAGTTGAATTCTTTAGAACTATTATATTGAACTTAGAATGTAATTATTATTGTGGTGTATCTCCTAATTATTTAGGTGCTTGTAAAAAGTGATTTTATGTAAACACAGCTTGTTCTAAAACAGCCAGGTCTTTGCAGTGAACATAAGTTGTTTAAAATTTATTGACCTGTCGTTCACATGTGTTACTTTACTAGCACTTAATGGTCTGTTTAGATAGTCTTGGTGTGTATGAACTCCCAGTGCGCTACTCCAAGCACCACACGTTGACAGGTAGCTGCCATGTAGATAAAATAAGGGGCACACTCCAAAGCATACAGAGACACACAATCATTACTTATTTTCTAATCTAAAGCAAGGATTTCCTCGGCAGCTAGAGGAAAAGAAGTGCCATGGTTTTGCATTATCTTTGCAGCTGAGTTCAGCCCTCAGTCCTGGACCAAAACACAGCAAGCCCAAAAGCAAATAAGCAGGAAAACCAGCCTTGCACCAAATGTAATTGATTTAAGGAGCTCAAGCTTTGAGGTTTTCTGTTTGAATGCATCATGTGAACAGTGGCTAAGATTAGAAACTTACTTGGTCCTTCACAGTGTCCCAAAAGATTAAAGACTAATAATGGAAAGGAAAATTACTTTTGTAGTAGATAGAGATCACCCTAAAAAAACCATCTGTGGTAAAGCTTGCTGTGGTGTTTTTTCATCCTGTGTATAAATAAAGCTGTCCAAAAAGAAAAGCTAAAACAACAAAAAAGCATTACTTCTTACAGTACTTATTCTCCTCTGGCTCCAGTGTGATTGCTGTGCTTCCTTTGGGGAATTCCTAGGTCTCCCATGTATTTTGTCAGTTGAGATAACTTTTTGTTGTGTAGGTTGCATGAAAAAAATTGTGCCAATGATGTGATCAGTATAACCCAAGTTACTAACCAAACTTTGCTGCTCTGTTTCCACTTTTATGAGGCTGAGTATTTCCAGAGACCCTCAGCTTTTGTTTGGTGTGATTGTGGATCAGCAGCATAGTTGTCTTCATTTGACACAGGCAGGGGTTGCATCCCTAAAATCCACTGCTGGAATGTCATCTGTCCTGCCCTATTTAATGGTTATCAATGTCTGTGAAACATGAATAGTTGGCACCTAAGAAGGCGTTTATCTTAGCTTTAAGTGCTTGGTTTGAAAACTCTGGCCTGAATTCATCATAATACTACATCATACCATCCGAAAATCTACTTTCGGAATGCCTGTGGCCCTGGGAATTCAGCAGTAAATTTTTCATAGAAAAACTATTTTATGTCAGTGTTTAAATATTTCAAAGGGTTCTTAAGTAAAGAATATATTATGTTACTATTTTCTTTCATATATGCAGTTGCGTAGTTGGTTTTCTGCCTTCTTGTCAGGCCAAATTCTGCTGTATTTGACCAAAATAACTCAGAGTAACTATACTTTCCAGTGAATTTTACATCTATATAATTTGACATGACATCTGTAGTATGGATAAGAAAAATCAGCATCAGGTTTTGTTTGCTGTGGCAATAAAGATATTTATCCATTCACTTTTCAAACTACACTGGCTTCCCTATAGACTGAGAAATTCCAGTATTCCTAACTCTTAAAAACAACAGAAACCCCATAACTCTTAAATCCTTCACTCCTGTGACATGCACTTGGCTTGGAAAGCATATGAATCTAAACCATAAAAAGCTATGGGAAATGCTTTTAAAAATGAAGACATTTTGCTCATATAATGCTTTCTGAGCTATTTTCTACCAACACAGGATTGCAAATTTTCTTACTAGGCATCCATTAAAATTGAAAATTAGTACTTTAAACAAGCAGGCCATCCTCTGCTTGAACATAATTTATCAGCAATGGAAATTTCATATAGGACCTGACAGAGTATATATTTGGAGATGCGAATTAAGTTCACAAGAATGGTTGAAAATCATTATTTGAGAAAAGCTTTGCTCAGTATCTCCATCTTATTCCTCTACAAATATGATGGTTTTGTGCTGAAGTTTCATATTTCTTTCATAGTTTCACCCTAGGAGCAGCGTGGTTAGCTCAGGAGGGTGTTTAAGCCTAGACTGTCAACCTCCAGAGCTGTCTTATTTTGACTGGTTGTGTTTAATGATGAAGTATTTACCATCAGTCCTGTTCATTAACAGGTGTCTTATTTTAATGTGCTGAGCATGAGCAAATCCTATTGAAGATAAGGAAGCTAAAATAGCATGGTGCCTCTGACAGGTTTAGATCTAGAGATTTTACTGTTTTACTAGAGATTTTATTGAAAGCCACACAGTTGTGCCTCATCATGCCAGGTTTTTCCTCTGATTATCAGGTATGTGCTGAAGTTGACTTTTCATCAGTTCCTGCTTTTATGTGAGACCATTGAAAGGATTTCTTTCCCTTGGCTGTAGTGCTCAACCCAATACCAGTCCCCCAAGCCTTTGTGCTGTGCTGTACCCCCCATTGTTCCTGGGCATAAAGGGCAAGTGCAAGGACTGTTTTTTCCTCCTGGACATTCTCTGCCAGTGCTGGAAGGTAGGTCTTCATGCACCTGCTAAGGAATCTCTTCCCTTATGGCATCTCAGCTAGTTGATCAGTATCTTTATCCTGGAAGAAGTCCTGTCTCCATCTTGACAGAGGACACCAAGGAGAGGGTAAGGAGTGCATGCTAGACACATTAAAAAGGAGGTCTTTTGGCTGAAGTTCTTCATTTAGCTAGATAAAGGCAAGGTTAGTGATGACTATGAAGACTAACGATTAGGCAGTGGGATGAACAGTCCTCAGAGTCAGCAAAATCTATAGGAAGCCCTTTGATGTGTATGGTTCCTACTCATGTTGCTGGCTAGGACTTGGATTCTGCAGGGTTTCAAAGGCTATCAGAAAAACAAGCAGGGTCAGGGAATGAGCCAAGGTGGTGTCCTGTGAGTTGTCCATACTGACAACATACAGGCTTCCTCTCCCCAGCAATGCCGTGTGTGGTTCAGGGGTCAGTTGAGTGAGGAGCTATCCCCATAGGTATCCTTGAGGCAGTGCTGTAGTGTAGTAGGAGATGCTTTGAAAGCAAGCTGTGCCTCAGGGCTGGACCTGAGCTCTGGCCCATTGTATTTATGAATATAGGAGGAATCGCCATGCCTGTGCATAGAACTTCTGGAATTCAGGGGGGGAAGTTTGTGCTGAGTATTGTCCAGATTCCCAAAATGGTCAGAGCGGCAGTTGTTATGCAGGGTGGTGGCTGCATCTTGGCTAAGGGCAAGGATCAAAGAGAAGGCAAGTGTACTTTGCTAAAATGCAGATGGAAATATCTATGTATATTCTGTAGGCTGTGACAGCACAGAGCGCTGAGCAGAACAAACTAGTCTTAATTTTTTTCCTGTGCTGAACTGGCCATATGGTCACTAACAATTGAAGAGCTAGGTCTGGTATTTCACATAAGCTTTGCATATGCTGTCGTGATCATGACTACAGATCTTGAGGTTGGGGGGCAGGCAGGATGGACATGCCACCTTTAATAATATTCATGTTTTCCTATGTATTTAGGTCTACTTATGTCTATTGTTAGATTCAGATCCCACATCTATAAGCTTTTTATTAAAAATTTTCTGGAAAATTTTATCTTCCCACACTGAAGGCCTTTTTATATGAAAATATGCTTCCAGTCCCGTTAGCAAGACCTTATTAGCAGCATCCAGAAAGCCTCCCAGCAGGAAAGCCATGAGCCCTGAAGCTGTAGCTTTTACATATATAGGCATTCTGCTCTCCCTCTATCTTTTGAGGCCTGTAAGATCTTCCTCTGTATTGTTTTTAGGATTATGTTTGTTAAGGATAGTAAACTGAGGGATAAATCAAAGGCATTTTGTGATAATCAAGATTTATAATCATCACTATATTACATATTTGAGTTGGGTTAAAATAACAACTCAATTTTAATTTAAAGGGGAGATAGGGGAATATATAAAGAATACTATTTTTTGTGTAGTTGTCTAGTAAACAACAATGGGCAAGGTTGCACAGCTTGAACAATTAGTAAGGAATACAAAGCTTGTCTCAGTGTATTCAGTACCTTCCTGTTGCCTCTTTTGCAGGTCCTGAATTAATTTCAGCATTTCTGGAGTTTTTCAGTGTTACCAGCCCCAAATGTAAAATCAGTTAGAATACTGACATACGAATTTAAAAGCTTAGCAGTAGTAATTTAGAGAATCGCTTTCTCATCCTTTAGTTTCCTGTATTTTCTGACATGCCAGCCTGGTCATGTCTGTAAGCCATTCTTCTGAGTCTGTAAAGCTGAAGACTTCTCCTTAAATGAAAACCGAGTTGCTCAATTAACTACTGAAACTTAGACGAAGAGAAGAAAAAGGGTTTTTTCAGTCTCACTGTGAAGACTCTTCTACCTTTCTTTAACAGTGAAGTATAAGATGTGGAGTCTTAATAAAAAATTATTTATTTAAAATCATCACAGCATCCACTGTGGCTCATCTTTGCAACCGCCATCTAAGATCCTTTGTGCAACTCCGCAAATGGCTGAATAGCAGCCCAGGCAGCAGGCATGCGTAAGTCATGTTGGAGTGAGGTGGTTGTTTGCACTTTCAAGAGGAATTTTCAACCAAAAATCATTAAACAAGCCTCCTTTGGATTCTAAAATATAAATGTATAAATGTTAAACTGGTAAAAGTTTATATATATATATAAATGTTAGACTGGTGGCCAGTGAGAGGCTTTGTGAGGGTTGTTTTGGTCATGTATAATGGAACTGATACGCTTTTGGAAAAAAAGGAAAATCCAAGAACACAGCAATGCAGTTCCATTAAAAGACTGGGTATGTACTGTAAAGATGCTAAAAATATTCCCATTGTGGGCTTTGCCTCTTCCCGATGAGGGACACAGCCAAGCCCCATAATATCTGATCATAAGGCATTTGGATCCAGGTTTTGACAGACTAGCAAAAATCTTAACATGCAGGTGCAGGTCCCAGTTCTGATCTTATATTTCCTGCTTTGTTGAGTCTGGATCTAGAGTTTTCAAGGAAGTGAGGCAGGCTCTGAGTATCTTAAAGGAGTTTAAAATCACAGTCTGGCTCTGCATTTCTGTGACAGACATCACAAAGTGATTTTGTTCTGGACCCTATATGATCTTTCACTAAAGCCTCTTGCTTCCAGTCTCTAGTATTCTAAAGAAGCCTATTAGTATTGTAAAAAGCTCTGCTTTATTAGTTGACTTTCTATGATTCTAGTTGTCACTCTACTGTCTGTTTTCCTACATGTCATCTTTTCTCCCTCCTTTAGTTGGCTATGGGTTTGAAGTTAGTTTTAAAGGAATAAAATTACACATATTTATTTACACAGCAGCTGTCAAAGCATGATACATCCAAAAGTAAGCGCACAGAAAAGAGTTCATCCCCTGGTTTACTATCTTGAAATTGCAGGGACTTCGGTTTTCTAAGCTCTTCTCCTTTTTATGAGTAATGATTAAAAGGGAAAAAAAAAAGCCCTGCCAAGAGCACAAAACCTCTAAGTTACTGTCACACTGGTGTCACTTGCTAAAACCATGTAATAGGTTTGGGGGAAAGACCTTCAGAAGAAAGAACCATCTCTGTGTTTTTCAGTGGGAACTCAGCATAGGAAAGCTGTAGCTTAATTCCTTACGGTGTTTTCTTGGCATCAGCTCTATCTCCTCAGCTCTTAACTCAGGTCAAAAGAAAGGGCTGTTTTGTTTTGTGGTGTTTTTGTAAGAGTGAAAAATAAAATCTTAACAGTGTTTTTCTTTTTAATATTGGGAGCATAATAAGGTCACTTAAGAAAAAGAAGGCCAACCAGTAAGCCTGGGACATCTCTCATTTCTTTAACAGCTACATAGTGTGTGCAGCTGAGAGCTGCCAGTTGGATCCTAGCAGGGGAGAAAACACTTTAGTTTGTTTGGTTTGTATATGGAATAACATTTTTCTTGCCTTGCAATACTTATTTGTCATCACTCCCCCTTTGTGTTTATGTTCTGCTTGGAAATAGTCTCTGTGCTGTATATGCATTCGCCAGGATGTGCACATAAACAATGTTCCATTATGGCCCACTCTGCATACTCCTTATTTACACCATATACATTCAGCAGTAAACACATTGGGGAATGACAGAGAGCAAACTCTTCTAGGCCCCTTTTTCAGTTAGTCCAGACTTTCTGCCATATGCTTGCTGAGGTCCCACTTCTATTCATGTTTTTATTAGGTAGAAAAAAGTGTCCAGACTTCCAACAAAGCAGCTTTTGTGTTCTCTGTCAAAAAAAATCTTCTCCTATGAAATGTTGATAGAAGTACCCAGAGCCCTTGTGGGGGTGCAGAGTATGAATAGGCCCATGGTGAAGGCACGGAGGGGAGCGCAGGGGAGCTGGGGTAAAACTTTAGCTTCTTGCATGCCATGAACGATTTTCACTTAACTTCCTTTTCTCTAGTTTCCCATTTAGCAACTAGGGTTGTACTCCTCATCCTGATACTTGTTACAGAGGCAATGTTTTTAGAGTGTTAAAGGCTTTCACAATTTTAGCTGGAAGAGGTGAGAGAAGCAAAATACTGTTTAGTGTAGCATAAAATGGAAGTTTGACTGGGAATATGTGCTGGTTAGTAAAACTATAGAACCATGGTAAAAAAAGTTTTACAGTGGCATAAATCATTTGTAGTGACTCTGCGCTTGAAAATGGTCAGATTAGATCTTTTTCTCATTGATTCTGTATTTGGTTAATGATTCCAGTCCTGAGATCATAAAGCTATGTAAGATGTAAAAGATACAGGAGAATATCTTTAACCTCTACATTTAAACTATGTATTTCTTTTGACATTGAAATACTGCAATGACCTAATAATGTTTTTCAATGTATTAATTTTTGCTGATGTACAAAAATATCACAGAAGAGCTGATTCGTAATTATCACACATGGTATTGCATAAATTTTTTCCTAATTAAAAAGCTTCTAAATTCTGAATAATCAATTTACGAAGGCATATGGTTTTGACAAATTATACATTTAATTTCTAAAGATTTATTCAAAATTTGACCTGCAGCTAGTTAATTATAGCTATAGTCCTGATACAGTAGTACTGAAGATTGATATAATCATAAGGTTGCAAATTTATTTGGATATCGCCAACCTCAGTAGCAGGACATGAGAATACACCTGTATTTTGTGCCATCTTGATTATTTTGCAGGAAGGAATTAATTTAATGAAGAACATAAATATAGATGCATATGAAAAGGTACTTTCAATGGAGCATAAGCATAGTGAACCTAGTCCTTCAAGTTTTACCCTTTTAGAGGCTACATTTCCAATGGCATAAGTGGTAGTTTTACATGAATAATATGAACTTAAGAAAAAAAATCCATAATGAGAAATGAAATTGATTTTTACACATTAATTTTCAAAGTATTTCTAAAGTCCCTCTTTTTGGCCTAATCGCCCATCCACTATCTTGATACTCTTAGTTTTATAAAGTCAGCAGCTAAGTTATTCAAGAAGAGCTTTTGAGATATCCTGCAATCCAAATTAAATAATATGATTTAAAATTATATCTTTCTATCCTATCTAGATTTACAGGTGGTCTATGAGAACCATACAAAGACAATGCATATGAACTTTTAGAGTGTAAAATGTTTAGAAAAGCAAAGGTAACTTGACCATGTAGGTAGTCTTTCTAGTAACACACAACAGTTATCTATAAAAGCAATTGAGAAGAAAACCAAATAAACGACAAACTTAACAAGGTTCTCTGTGTTATCAGAGCAGATCAATTTCTGGTTCTTCTGACTAATCCTAGCCTTAATCAGGGGTCAGGAGCTGCTACTGAGTAGTGAATATCCTTCATGAAGAGATGTTGGGAGGTGTGCACTACACCTACGTGTCCACATGTGAAAATGGTGGGTGGGGGAAGAGGAACAGACTTGGATCTTTTCTTCTCTTAACCTTCTACTGAGAGGGTCCATGGGTCTGAAGAAAGAAAGGGTATTGTCTTACCATGCTTGTTTGAAATGGGGCACTATCAGTGGTGCCTGCCCTTCCTGGCCTTGGTTAGTGTCTGCAGTACCGTGAATCCAGTTTTGTGTGTGTAAAGGAGAAACGAGACAGACAGTTCTTACTTGCCGTGACCAGAAGATGGTCAGAAATAAGTGTATCTCACATCATTGTGATCTCTTATTTTGCCTGCTGGAAACCTAGTAGCTCCACAGTGCACTGCAATGTGCAGTTGCGGCTCACAGCAGCAAAGTGTGAAAGCGCAGGGTGCATCCTGAATGAGGATGTGTGCCCTTCCTCCTCCCCAGGGTCCATCTCAGGCTCTCACAAAGGGGTAAACTAATGGGGCTGAATTGTAACATTTTAAAACCAGAGAGCTTTAGGAGTCTTTGACCTAAATTTTGACATTTGTAGATTCAAACTTTGTTATTTCTGATAAGTAGGAGAACAGGAACAGTGTTAATGCTAATTGTATATAATATTTATACTTACGTTTAACATACATACACACAAATTAAAACAGTTCTAAAACCAAAACAGGGAAATTGCTGTAATGAAGTAAATTGAGATTCACATATAATTACTTGATGACGGTAATTAGGACTATTAGGAAAAAAAAAATAGTATGATAAGATTTGCTAGAGTATATAAATTTACAGTAGTCAGCCTGTACAGTTTTGGATGAAAGCAGCACATTCTCTGATGGTGAGGATTTCTCTTCTAGATCAGTTACTACCCCTACCAGCTTCAGTAATTATCTAGACATGGGTAGGCAGAATTTGAGTTAAAGAGACCATTGGTACTCGATGAATGCAGTCCATATAGGATCCCCACAGACTAAGCATAAACCATTTTATGAAAATTACATTGTTTTTTGCATGTCACAATACCTGATGATACAAAATATGATTTAGACTGACCTGACCTCCCTGCATTCTGTTCCTTGTACCATCAGTATCCCATTGTGACTCAGATAGCTTTCCTTTATCCTAGTAGCACTTGACTCATTTTTTTTCCTGACTGATTTTTGCAAACCTATGGAATAATTCTGAAGCAGGAGGAAGAAAAGGTCTCTTAAATCATGCCAGATGTGTTAACTGGGAAAGGGTTAATCTGCTCTCCGGAGTTGCTATGTAACTGAGCCCTGCTGGGAGAGTCAGGGTTTCCAGCCAATGGGACTTAGCCCGACAATACAATGAATCTATCTTGTGTTTCTAACATCTTGTCAGTTACTGGAGTTTCTCTGAACTGGAATTACACTCCTGCTCCTTTCATACTGTCCTGCCGGGTCTTAAATTATTGTATTCCACACCAAAGTTAGAAAATAACAGTACAATGGCATGCATTTATCCCTGGAAATGTTACTTTGGACAGCTTTGAGTAGCGTGTAGAAAGATCTCTTGTGCACCAAAACTATGAAACTTGTAAAAGATGAGATTTCCCAAAGAGTTTGAGGATAGCATGCCTTGGTTTCCTCTCAGTCTTCTAGAAAGCCTTCTCCTGTCTTTCTCTTCTCATCTGAGCATGCATCCTTCAGTGCATTTGCTTATGCAGAAAGAATGGCTAAATATCTCAATCTTAAACTGTTCCTTCCTGCCTAAGGTATTTCAAGAAGCTAGTATTGATTTTCCTTGCTTCCTGATTAGACTCTCTCTTTAGCTATTCCTCTGCTCTGAGGCCACTCAAGACTTGAGGGCTGAAGCATGAATTCTTTAATTTCTCCTTTAGAAGAGCAAGGTCTGTTTTCTCAAAGTCTCACAGCTCAAGCAAAGTCTCTGTGGTTGTGCCAATGTATTTGTATGGAAGAGGTGGCACTCCTGAGGGTTTTGGTTTTCTTTTTTCCTGGAGGAGATCCACCCACAGTTCCTTTGAAGGCTACTGAGAAGATGAGGGAGAGGCTAAGCTTAGCCTGCAAAAATACTACTTAGGAATCTCTGCTTTGGCTATTGGGTTCTCATAGGAAGCAAGAGGCTAAAGTGGGTTTTGTCAGCATGTCGCTCAATTCTCAGGAAGAATTACTTCACTTCTATATTTGTGCCTCATTTTTTCCAGCAAGATTCTGCCTGATAATTTGTGTTAGCAAAGCTCTCAGCCTTTTTTGCATGCTTGTGCAGTCCTGCCTTTGAGTGACATAACGTTCCTGTGTTTTTCAGCTAGCAAAATAGGCTTGACTATCAGTGGTGTGCGTTTGTACTCTTAGAAAGTCAGTTTAAAAACCACTCAACCAAACAGGTTTTAGATAAATTAGGAATCCAGGAAGTGGGCATTAAACTTTTTTTAGTAGTTAAATAACATGTATTCTGTAACTTCTTATCTAGTTTGGTCACTTAGGATCTGGTTGTAAATAACACAATGCTGTGCTTTTTAAGGAGAATTCCAGTGCATTTCTCAGAATTGGGAGTGTGCATATGCCTCATTCTTGTTATTAAACCTCCTATGAGTTGAGGCTTACTTTCCCCATCTGTCAGTCTCAATAATTCCTTGAAGAAGTTGGGCCATAACCCTGTCTTCTGGCATATCCTTTGGGATACTTCATGCCAGAGATAATGGATGAATACAGCAAGGGCAGGATCTTGGAACCACTTTTGTGAAGGAAAGAGTTTACAGGCACACATTCTTATTTGCACGTCTCTGTATAAAAATGGGCGAAATCTGTTCTTCTGGTAGCCTGATGAGGACATGTGGAAAATCAGTGTCCCATGAATGAGAAGCCTGTTCTTAAGACATTTGCCCCAAACTGTGGATGGATTAAAAGTAATGGGTTTTTTTCAGCATGATGGCAAGGTCTGTGCAGAATTGCTCAGTCAGAAGAAGGCTCAAGATACCAAATGAAGAGTTTTGGTCTGGTTTATGCAAAACAGAAATGATAGTTTTATAGACTGTCAAGCCTGATACGTGTTACTTGCTTAGAGACCACCTTGCACATCCTCCATTATACACAGCACAAAAGGTCCCATAAGGGCAAAAAATTCATGATACTTCACAATCGCTGCGCAATATGCTGCTGGCCACCACAGTCTGTAATTGCACCCCAGCTCTGTAGGCCCTCTTTGATTAAAGCATGTGTGTCAGTCGTGATTCCATAAACATAGCCATAATATGTCTGGACAATATCTCTTCTGTGGCCCAATATGGGAGTTTTGCAGACCAAAAATACGGGAATTTGCAGATGAATTTACTTATATAGGACTAGTTTAATGAAGCAGGTTGAGACCACACAGATTTTTCTTTGTGGGCTTAAATTGCAGAAGTCAAGTAGAATTTGAGGAATGTTTCAAAGAACAACATGATAGGTGTATTCTAGTAGAGTTTGGAAACCAGTAAACATCTTGCGTTTCAGACTGGACATCATTCATGCTGCCATTGCTTGTTCTGAATGCAAGTGAGGTCCAGCCCAGCCTGATTTTTTGCTGAGATCTTGTCTACCTTTGAGTGTTACATTGGTTTAACAATGTAGGGTGAGAAGGCAATCTGAAAGAGTTGTACCTGCAACAGCGCAGTCATGGAGAGTTATTGTAGCATGAAAGGGATATACAGACTCCCTTACCTGCTCAGCAGTAGTTACATTATGATAACCTGTATGTTTGTAAAACTGCCTCTGTTAGCAAAGTTTACTTTTCAGGCTAGTCATTATAGTTACAGTGATAATAATGATCCTGAGATGAGATGACATGTGCTCTTAGTTAATTCACAGTATCGACGGCACATATGCTACAAAAGAAAAGGGATGCCGATTTGCCAAATACATACATACATTTTTAGGTAATCCTGCCTCACTTAGAGTAAAAACTTGTGCATGCTGTACCCCAAACTGAAAATACATCTGCATGTTAAAACAAAAGTGTGATTGAACAGTGTGTTAGGGCAACAGGCAGAGCAGAGGTGTTGTCATGATGACCATCATTATCAGTGGATTTCAGGTGGTGTCACCACGTTGTTATTGTTATTATCCCTGCTAGCCATGTAGCTATGCCAGCTGCATTTTCCAGTGACTCTTCATTCTGCTTTTCAAGATGCCCACAGATAGGATATTGGACTGTTCTTTCAGTGTTTGATGTATGTTTGGGAGCTAGTTAAGCGGGAATTGGATTAGCATGAATACATGTGTCAAGCTGCCAAGCTGTAGATCCATTGCAGTTTACTCTAATGGCATAATCCAATCTTTATCAGGCTTTATGTGACTAGAGGTCTGCACAAGTGTGTTGCTGGCTGTTGCTGGTCTCTGGGATCCCTCTACGTTGGCTGTCCCTGCAGCAGTACAGGAGCACAAGCCCTAAATGCTGCTTAAGTCTGGCTTAAGTTAAACAGGGCTTAAGTAAGATTTAGTCTTTATTGGGATGTACGTCTGCATGGAGTTGTAGTTCTAGTTACTTCTTGGTGACTGCGGTATTTTGTTTGAAAAAAAAAATGAGGGCTAATTTTCCATTAAGAATTTAAACTGCCATTAGTGAACCTCTAGAAATACCACTGTCTCAGTTTCTATTCTGATTCTGGATACAACACCAGGTTGTAAGTTCTCTCTGTTTGGAATTCAATTTATTCTGCATTTTATTTACTTACACATTGTGAGACACCTTTCAGGATTTCAGAACATCAGGAAATGCTATCCTTTTATTAGGTGACTCTTTTTCCTTCCCTCATCCCTCGTTAAAAAGAGACAGAAACAAAACAGTTACTCGAATAGCCTTTTGGAATCTCTATTTTCTTTTTAATGGAGCTCTGTGCTCTTTCACCTTCAGCCAATATAAACACCTATATGCATATTCAGCATATAGGAAACTTTATTGTTAGAAGTAGTATTCTCTACAGTTTAATATTCAATATTTCTACTTGCTCTTCTGCTCTTTCCTACATCTTGCTTCTACTTATACCTTATAGCCCTCACATCCCTCATTCTCCCTATATTATATAATGTAATGTGTCAGTGCCATGCATGGCACTCCGGTTACTTCAGGATTTTCATTATAACTCAATGTTTTGAGAGATTTATAGGCTAGCAGTAAAAATCTCTTTTCTTGGCCAAACATTGAAACAAGAGTTTCTGGTAATTTAAAAAGAAAATAAAATGAAGCAACTTCTTTCTTTTCCTTTCCTCCCTTTCCATTTAGCAGTGGTGTTTGCACTGCAGGATCTTCCTAAACAGCAAGTATAGAGTCCATATGTAGCCAATTTTTAATGTAATAATGCTTTCTGTCTGTATGTGCTTCAAAAATGCATGTCATCCGCTCTTCAAGCACATGATGCCAACTTTCCTGGAGCCTACAGCAGTCTGCCTTTGGTGCCTCAGGTGCGGTTTGATCTGTGTTATCCTCTGTTTGCAACATGGATGAGTTCTACAGTGTTTTTAAAAATATGCTTATCCTTCTTTGTCTCACAGCCCACTAACTTGCTATCTCCTCCTGTGTCATGGAGCTACAAATTGATCACAATCCAAAAAGACATGGGCTGTATGTGAATATCTAGAACATCAGAGCTATTTCCAAAAAATTTGGAAGGGATATTAACTCTCATGCTTCAATGCTTAAGTGATTTGTTGTTACAAAACCGGCCATTAGAGGACCTATGGTTGAGTTACACTCTGCCAATCACTAGGGATTGCTGTATTTTCCTTAGATCTAGTAGCAGTCACTCTTAGAAACGGATTGCTGAACCAAATACACTTCCAGTTTCATCATTTTGGGCAGTTCTGTTCCCCTGGCTCTGGGCCAAAGGAGTGTACAATGCAGTTTGGATTCTAAGAAATGTGGTCATGTGCTCAAGTTTGTGGAGATGAATTATTTTTATAGCCTTTAAGTTAAGCAATCAGCTTTAAAGGCATCTTTACGAATACATACCCACTGTTTAAAACAGACAAAAAGCCTTTATCAGTAAGTGGCTTGCAGACTGGTTGCATGCCCAAGTTCTGGGTTTGGAGCTGACTCACTCTGTTTTTCCCATCTAAAATAAAATACTGCTCTGCACTGAATAGTCTTTTGCCAGTTGCTGTTATATTTCAGGCCTGAAGTAACTCTTCCTGTTACGTGCAAATTCCTGTTTCAGTCATTGTGAGCTGTGCATAGTAGCATATAGCAGTCAGAAGAACCCCCTTTTTGACTTAATTTCACTGTAATTCATACTTTTCCGTGTCATTTGTGCCATTTCGTGCCAGCAATTTTACTGTTTTCTTCAGGGCAATTCTTGCTCAGGATTGATACCCATTTCCCCAGGACTACTTTGGAGTCCTAGATATTCAGCAATTCTCATGCGACCCAGTGATTTTCTTTCCCATAATCTTTTGACATCATTCATGTGCTTCAGACTCAAGGAAAACATCCTTCTACACTAAAAAATACATGTAGTGCAGGGGGATTCAGGTCTTCAGATTTTGAAACCCTGTATCACCACTTGGGGGGGTGGGGGGTGGGGTGAGGAACATGCCGAGGCAGACAAGTACTGTTTCATATTAACATCTATTCTCAATCAAGAGGTAAAAATCAAAGCCTCTGTGTGTGAGGCAGGGTTAGTGAACTGCCAGTGATTCTCCCAGCAACTGACACAAAGGAATCTGTGAGTATCAAAGCTGAGGCAGCAAGCTTAGTGTCAGCTCTTGCCTAGGGAGTAGAAGAAAACATCACTTTGTCTCTGCTTTCATTGCTTAAACACAAACATCATTCACTAGTAACCATTTACTCTGCTGTCAAAACTGTTTCAAGAGAGTGCTACGTTTGATTAATAGTAAAATGCAAGCAAAAAAAAGAAAAGTCTGCTTCCCCTGTGGTACTTTGTTTGGGAGAATTTTTGCATGTAATACTTAATTTTTCCATCCTATAAATATGCCTGTAATACTCCAGGAATACTCTGTTCCTTCTAATAAAGTAATTTTTGTTAGAGAGCCCAGTGCACTTATCCTAATTCCAGTTAATGCTCTCTTTTTCTTGGTGAAACATATTACGGCATGCTCAGTCTCTTGTATTAACGAAAAAGTGACCAGCACAAACGTGTGCAGTACATGATTCATAGTGCTGCTTTCTGAATTGTCCAGTGGGTAATTGCAGTACAAAAACCAGAGAAACAGATGTAGACCCTAAACCTTGGCTGTAAATTTTTGTTTTATGATTATGGGTTTCAAATGTGCTATGTCACACTGACAGATATACAGTAACACCAAAGGAATAGATTTCTGACTTGAACTTTTGCTTTTTATTTCACTTGTGGCTAAGAATATGTTTATTGTAAAGTTTCTGCCATCACAGTCTGAGAGAAAACAGATCAAAGCGGTGATGTGAAATCACGATTTCTTTACACAGATAAAGTGAAAGATACTGGAGAGCTGTTGCCTACTCACACCTCTAAGGGACCTGGGTAGGCATTTAAAGTATGTGGCAACACTTAATGTTTCATTGCATTTGAATTAGAGGGCTACGAGTTATCACAATAACCATGGTTAATCCTGGTCTAGATTAGAAAATACCCTGGTTTATGAACGTAGCTTTTCCTGATAATTTGTTTAAGAAAAACAATTATCATGCTTGAAATGAGATACATAAATTACTGTGTTGTAGAAATAGTATGTGAGCAAACCATGAGGCTATTTGAAGAATTTGTTAATTACATGTGGTTTTAGTAATAAGTATAAACATTAACACAACTGTTATTTGCAATAAAACATGAGAGCTACCTGGCTCATTTAGAGACAGTGAGAAAAAGCCATCCTTTTCAATTCATATGCAGTAAGGCGTGACTTCCTGACATTTACTTTCAGAAGTTGCCAGTCTATGTTTTGAGGTAAAATGGGCAGGTTTTATTTTTAAATACAGTACGCTAATGGAATAAACATAACTGTATTTCTGTTTGTCTGGTTTTGTTTATTTTGACTCACATGGGCAGTGTGTTTTTCTTGGCACAAGCTTAAACTGTTCCAAGAGCCTTGGTCCTTGCAAAATGCTGTTTTCTCCCTAAACTGGAGGCTGACAAAACATACTGTGTTTTGTGTCATCCTTACCAGTTATTTTTGTGGCGACATGTTATACAGGTTCCAAACTTCTCATGCATCCTGAGTTATCTAGTTAGAAAATAGTTCCTTTTAATTTAGCTTTGCTACTCAAACCAAAATCATAGCAGCGTGGCCAGCTGAGTTTTGTACAAAAATTTACCTGCTTTTCTGCTTGCCTTTTTGACACAGCAAATGCTGCTTGCTGGGCTGAAATGGTTTAAACAACCCTTCCCTGAAGGATAGCTTTTTCAGTAAGTGTGTGCTGTGCATAACTTTTGGCTTACAGAGTGCAGGGGCTTCTTCAGTGGGGGGAGGACACCCCAATGGACTGAGAAAGTCCTTAAAAAGGTATTGTTGAACTCCAGCATTTATAACTCTTCTGCCTGGATGGAAGATAGGAAGAGAGGCTGCCTGCTGCAGGGACAGCCAGAGCTCTCCCCTCAGAGGGGAAAGAGGCTAAGTAAGAAAAGCTTTTGTTTTTCTCTCTTCAGATGCAGTTGCTCTCAGATTGCAGCAGGTCTTTTTGATGGCCACTGGTTTTCAGTGTGGGTGTATCAGTTTCAGGGAACAAGTGTGCGCTGTGTGGAGGGTTTTGTTGTGTTTTGGTTTCTTACTGAATACTCAAACGTGTAAAAAAGTTTTGTTAATACAGTCAGCAGGCACTGTCAGAGAGCTTTCGGTTCATCAAAGGACTTTTTGTGGAGAGGGAACACTGCATCCATTAAAGTGGCTGTGCAGGTCCTACAATGAGTTTCTCCCTGGTGTGTCTTTACAGTCACCAGTTGTGTGCCATGTCTGCACATAGTGTCCCCTGCTCCCCCTGACTCCCTTCTTGGGCTTACAGGCAGTAATTAAGGGGTTTGTTTCCCAGTTTCTGAACCCCAGCTAGCTTTGGGGTGGGAAGCAAGGCTTCTCCATGCCTTGGGAAACCTGGCTCCGGGCTGGTGCTCAGTCCGCCGGGGCTGAGGCAACTTGACTCATTCACTTAAAATGAAAGCGTGCATGTGGTTGTTGAGCTCATGTGCTTTCCAGTGGGCTGAGGGAGTGTTTCTAGGCTGTTGGTTTTTATTAGTAAAGTGTCCATAGGAGTAAGGATTGGCAGAGGCCTCAATGGAGTCTCTGTGAGCAGGACGCCGCATAAAGTGCTTATTTACCTGAAAAGCACAGGGCTGCCTGCTGGTATGATGCAAATGGTGTGTCAGCAACAGTCCCTGGGAAGGCCTTGACAGATAGTCCTGCTATGAGAGAGGGCTGCTGGCAGCGTGGTTTTGCAGAGACCTCAGTGGGTGTTTTGGTGAGAGTTAGCCCCATGCATTCGAACTGGCTGTGAGGGACAGCCATCATCTGCCCTCCCAGCACCCTGGTGTGGGTCCTGTTCCCCAGGCACCTGCTCATGGCCTTTCTGCCCTCCCGGGAAGCTGGGGCTCATTAGCCCTCTGAAAGCTGATACAACCCCTCCAAGGCCACACGAGTGACACCAGCCCCTCTCTGCTAATCAGAGACAGGCAGGACCCACTGGCAGCTGGGCTGGGGAGAAAATGGGATGTGTGTCTGCTTCTGAGCTGAATGGTGAGGATGGGTTCTCCTGGGCAATGGCACCTGCGAAATCTGGCCCATCGGGGAGACCTACAAGCACTGGGGGGTTTAGGAGCCAGGGTTAAGGGATGAAAGATGGAACTGACCCCTCCACACACCCGAGGAGGGAATGGCCAGAGGTCTCTGCCAGGGGTAGGGCTGGCCCCAGCCATGTCTCTGCTGATGGCATTGAACAGGGGTCCCTGCTGGCGTGCAGAGGGGCTGAGTTAGGAGAAGGCTGCTCCGAGTCCAGTCCCACCACCGCGTAAGTTGAAGCTATGCCCACAGTTTTGGTACAGCAGCAGACGTCTGCACCTCACTCACGGCCTCTCCCCTGAAAAAAGGAATGAAGCGGGGGGGAGGGGGAGGGAGAGAGACACAGCAGTTTTAGCAAACTGAGCTGTAATTCTTCATTCTCTACAACGTCCGAAAAC
>JAOEHX010045410.1:0-14615 GCA_025448015.1 Bolborhynchus lineola | reverse complement strand
CCATGGCAGGGGGGTTGGAACTGGATGATCTTAAGGTCCTTTCCAACCCTAACTGTTCTATGATTCTATGATTCTATTTCTGAGCAGGATTAGCACAGTATGTGTGGATAGTGAGGCTTTCTGGAGTGTAAGTAAGTTTTGCAAGGGACTTTTATTTTTAGCAACGTATATCTGAGTTGTAACAAAGATGAAACCTATCTGATTCTGAAACTGAGGTGTTCAAGTTCTGATGTGGGATTGTCTCAGCAGAAAGAATAAAAAGATCCCGTTGCTTAAAAAACAATGACACTTCCTCTCTTCCCCATGTTTCCCACAAAGACTGTTGAAATATATGGGTTTAGGCATAGGCAAGTAAGTGGTTGAAGAGGACAGAAGGTTATGGAAACAAGACGGTGATACTGGGACAAATGGGACACTTGAGACAAGCTCTCTTATAAATGGCCAGAGGCTTTTTTACTTCTGGTTTTCTCTGTCAGCAGCAGCAACCCTTCCACCAGTGAAATATGGAAGGGCAGGGATTTCAGGTTATAGCTGCTTCTCAGGATAGCCCTGTGCAGGCATTTCAGTTCTTGACCAAGCGAAGGATCTCGAATAATCTTTAATTTGACATTAATGAATAATCACATCTTCAAATAAGAGCAGTTTGATTAAGTCTGCCTTCCAATATGGTCTGAAAGTGCCAAAAGTACTTTGTTTGACCTTGCTAAAAAATTCAGACACATGTTTTTGTAGGGAGCCCTTTCATAGAGCAGTGGGAGCACCTGGAAATCATGAGAGAACAAAGAAGATTTTGGTTTCATTGCAGATGAAGCCAGAAAAGCAATGCACAGAGCTACAAGGAAAATGAAACAATGCAGGCAGCTCTGCTGGCTGATGGCACACTGAAAGCCCCAAAGACTTGGGGTTGTTTGAAGGCTGCTAGGGGACATGAACACATACTAAAAAGGAGCTGCCTTTCAAAGGAAAAATGAAAACAAGCCAGCCCTGTGAAAGGAAGGAATAAAAGCATGATGTATTCTGACAGTGCAATTAGAAAGCAGACATGTATAAAAGCCAATGAGCAAACTGTGTAAGTCAAGAAATATGATGTGCCCCGTATTCTTTTAATAGTTTATTACTTAGAAGATTACACAATATTTGACACTGATGCTTGAAAAGCCTCCTGCCATTTAACAGTACTCTGCAATAAAATGTTATAATCTGTTAGCACACCACACTGCCACTACAACCCAGAATTTGTAGGGGAATATTTTTTCTTCCTTCCAGTCTGTCTGTCATTTTGCTTAAATAAAGAGAAGAAACTGCGACTTCTCTCCACCCCCTTTTCCTTGATTACATGCCCCCAGCCCTGATTGCTGCTCCTTGAGAGCTATCCTCCTGCCTGGGTTTTCCTTGCAGTTAGCCTTTCCGGGTGCTGCTCCAAGACTGCAGAGGGGAAGGCAAGAATACACAGAAAATTGCGGCACAGACAGTAAGACAGCAGTAGTGGAGGAACATTTGCTGTTTTACACAGGGGAAAGGCTATGCTTCAGCAGAGAGTGGGGGCCTTATAGGCAGGGGAAAACCTCTTCTGCATGAGATTAAGGGTTCAGCTGAAGGGTGCTGAAGGGAAATGATGCTTCAATCAACAGGATGATCTCCTGGCAACCTTTGGAGTTGGCAGAAAGGGAAGCTCCAGCAAAAGATGGACTCTCTAGGAAAGCAGGAAAGCCTAGATTTTAGAAGTGGTACCTAGTAAATGTCCAAGATCTGGACGTAGTTTAGGTTGAGGAGAAGGGCACATTCAAAAACAAGTATTAAATGAAATAAAGAGTTTAGTGTCATTTGCTAGATGTCTGAATGCAGAACTAATGGGAATCCTGGCACAGCACATGTTTTTCCACCATAGCAGTGCTGTAAGCAAACTCTGACAGTGCATTTCTTTAATATTTCTCTCCTTCAATAGTTATAGTAATAGCTGTTGGAATTAATTGTGATTAATTTAATTATAGGTGTAAACCAGGTCTTTTTCAAAGTGAATTACAGTTTTTCCTTCAGTAATATGTGGTGGTTAAGCATTGGTAATTGAGGGTTTGAATAAGGGCTTGACAGTGCATTTTCCCATATTGAAATTCCACTGCAAACCCCATAATGTTTGCAATCCAGCACACAGCCATAAGCTTACTCTGTTTTCTTTGGTTTCAATACAGATAAAAGGTGGTATAGCATGAAGAGCTCCTTTTACCAAACTAGTACCAAATACCTAAGATGTCTAATAATTCAAGATGGTTATCTGTGCAGCTCTGAAGGGATATGATGTTGCTGTGAATTTGAAACTCAGGTGTTAATCCCATTTGTGTGAGAAGGAGAGAGGACTTGCATTTAGCCTAAAGTTTCTGGCTCTGACCCTTTGATGGGGAAGAGCCTCTTGAAGGCTGAAGAGAAGACTTTTGTTAGAGAAACCCAATTATTTCTCATAAGATATGGATTTGTGCACCTCTGAGGTCTCGGCCAATAATGTGGTCTCAGGAATACCTGTCCTTTTTGGACAGGCTGTAGATACACTCAGCTATCTGGGTGGATTTCTGTGGCTTTTAAATTCAGCGGGAAGATGGGTTAACAGTAGATTAACCAGCTGTTTAAGGAGAGGTTTAAGGAGCCATTAGTTTGCTCAGCATAAAATTACCTACCGTTTCTGTTTGTCTCCTATTGCAGGTTTAAGGGTAATCCTCCATGCTAGATTCAGGCTCTACTTACAACAGATTTGTCACAGGTTGCAACAGGGAGAAAAGGGCCATTTCTGTTGCACCCAGCAACAGGAGCTGGGTGTTAATAAAAGCTTCATTCCCAGCAGGGCTGCTTCCATGCAACAATTGGATAAACACACCCCAGATCCGTAATCCAAAATATAGGGAAGGTTTACACACCATACTCTGTTGGCTTTATACCAGGCCAAGCAATCTGTTGTCTGAAAATACACATCCATTCCCTGCTATGGGATAAAATGACACCACTGCAAAGGAATGAACAAGGAGAAAGGATGCAGTTCAGTTCCACACAAAGACGATGCACCTAGGCACAGACCAAAAGGTGTTGCACAGTCATAGAGGGGGCAGCAAATGCTGATCCTTTCTCATGCCTTCTCCAAGCTTTCCCTTCAATCACAGAGGGAGGAAAAGTTTTCACATTGAATTTGCAGTATTTTGTCAGGTTGTCACAACCTTAACATTATTTAAATGTAATTTTTTAGTCTATGAATTTGAATTATCCATGGATTCAATTCATTACCAGCTCATGCCTAGTAGCCAGTTTGTAAATTATGCTGCTGCTGACTTGAATTATTATAAATAAGACTGTGCCAAATGTCAATTGATTATTCAGGAGTAATCAATATAGAGAGAGAAAAGACAGCTTTGGTTGACTAACAGCAAATGATTTTTATTCCATAGTCCTGGAATTTAGAGTAAGGCAGTAAGTCAGGTTGCATGCCAGTCCCTGAACAAATAAGCACAAAAGCAAAGAGACTCTGGCCTTCTTACAAACAAGAACCAGCAAGTCTGCAGTCTGCTCTCTACCAGTGGGGCCACAAGCACAATTGTCCCTGGAAAAGGCTTACACGTGGTAAACCTCCAGATTGTGTCACTGACTTGTTCCTAGAGTAGTTACAGTCACTGGCAAAGCAATCTTGGCTTGAGAACAATTAAGTTTGTGTGTTTCCCCAGAGGCGCCACCACCTTGACTGAAGGGCTCAAGAAGAAAAGACAAGGAAAAGTATGTGAACATAATTCAAAGGGAAGCTTTGCTGCCAGACTTTGCTCTTCTTTGCAAAAGGCTTTCCCATTGCCCACACTCACTAGGCTGCTCTTTTGAAGCCTGTCCTTTTGTCACCCTCCTCAGCATGAAAATCTGAATCCAAAGGGGAAAGTGAATGTACACATACTTTGCATGGTTGGGAGGAAGGCTGCGTTGGTTGTAGCACCTTTTTCTGCTTGCATGCAGTTGCAAAGGGGACATGCACTTGTGCCCCGGGTGTACCAGTCACAGTCCTGTGTCTAGGTGTAAGAGATGCATTTGCCAGTGCTTGAAATGAAGATTGGACGGTTTATAGCCAAGGACTGAGGTCTGGAAGCAGGTTCCACTCTGTTCCTGGAGATATGCGGGGCTGCCTCTAACACAGGCCTCTGTGGGTATTCCAAACTGCAGCATCAAAATTTACCAGAGACATCCACTGGGACCCTCAGAAATGCTTGAGGTAATAACCAAAGCCAAGGCAGATGAAAGAGAATGGTCCTACTACTTGCTCTTTGCTGGAAAGAGCTGTGTTGTGTGCAACATGCCTCTTCAGCCATGCAGCATTGATGAGAAGAGCAACAAACCTCTCCCAGGGACATAGCCAGCCCCTAAATCTTCCTAGAGCTGAATTTCCAGGATTATTCCTAATGAATAAATTAAAACACAAGTAAAATTCAGCCTTCATGTAACTTCGTGAACTTTATTACAATCACAAAGGGAAAACATTCTATTGCTGTGACAGGGACAGATCTGTGGTCTTGCCAGCTCTTACACCCTCATGATATTTGCTACTATTCTGACAGCCTGCTGGGTCCTGCAACTGCAGGATTTCCTGTAGTTGCAGAGGAATCCAGCACTCAGAAGAAGGTAATAAATAAAATACATGTTTCTAGACACTGCAGCTGCAATGTAAAACTTTGGAAGCATGAGCCTAAAAGGCAAATTTAAGAGAATTCTTGATGAACTCTTACATAAAGAAGATATTCAGCCAGGGTAGTTCTTTAAAAATGAAGATTCCCTGCTGGGAAACACTAGAGGGTTTTTAGGTTTTAGCAGGGAAACTTGAAAATCATTGTCTGAAGAAGCCCTGCTCAGCCAGAGATTTCTAACTCTTGTCTCAGATCACATCACTGCCATGTAGTTACAGCCAAAGTCAGCTTTGTGGGTTTTGCCTTGAACAGCTGGTTTAGAAGCTTTCAGCATGGGTTTGCTTCAGGTTTCCAGGTGTGGTAATTTTTGTAGGGGCTGTAAAATCACAGCTGCCGGTCTGACTCGCAGTAGGCTCCAGATGTGCAATGAGGGGTGTTTGCACCTGAGGAAGATGAGAGCTGTGGGACTGGTATAGCTGCTGTGGGGAGCTGGAGAGGAAGGGTACTGGATGAGTGGTTTGGCTATACAGGCATGACATGGATGTTCCTGGAACTCTTTGAAGTGAAGCAGATATGTGCTTCTTGGGGGTGTATATCACTTGCTGGCTGTGTTAGAAAGGAGTTAGGCCTACTTTACATTATCTGGAAAGACTACATTTTGCTGTATTTGATATGAAATGAGGCTTCAGCAACTGCCACTGGAGCCTATCTTGCCCTTCCTTTTTCCCGCAGTGGGATGTTTGAGGGTAGCTCTGCAAATAAGTCTGGAGTGGGTCTCAGTGCTGTGAGAGGTGCCCATGGTGTGTGTGGCATAGGGAAATGCTTAGCTGGGATGGGGGTGAGGAGGCTGATGAGCTTTTGTGTGTTGAAAACAACTCCTGTGCTCAGAGTTCCTGTGCAGTTGGTATGTGGAGCTGCTCCCCTATCTGCCCTGAGTGCAACTTTTATCCATGAGAGCTAGCTGGGTAGACCCTCTCCTCTTTTCTGGCAACTCTTGTGTGCCACCATAGCTTTAGGCTTTACTCCAAAGTGTGAGCACATACACATGCAAAAGGTCCAGCACCCAGAGCAAGCCTGTGGCATATGGCATGGCCTGGCTGAAATGTCATCAGAAAAGTGCTGTTCTCTTTATCCCAGGCTGGCCTGGGCCACCTGTGGGCCTTGGCCACTTTTGTATTTTCATAAGCTTTTGGATTTTAATGTGGGTTCCAATATGATGTTCCAAGAGCAGTGATTGTGGAATGGGTCCTATGCAAATGCTAATGAGTACATTAACAGTTAGCCTGACAATAAGCCATTATGCATGCAATGATCCCACTGCAGTGAGATGTTTGTCATGCTGAACTCATACTCGATGGAGGGAGATTTGTTTTCTTTATGTGTTGTTATTAATTAGGCATGTGGAGGGTGGTAAGCATTCTTAGGAAAAGGCTGACTGCTACAGTATGTCTTTGGGTGTCTTGACAGCATTTCCTGTGTGGTTGCAGATTAGCTTTTGGATATGCCATAGGTACTTACCTCAGTAAAGCTCTTGTCCTTAGCTTAGGGAGTCAGTTAATACTGAAAATGACTCTTTGCACTTCATATGTTGTGTTAAGCATTGGGAAAAGATGATGGTTGATGCAACTTTTCTTGCGGCAGCTCCCTGAACTCTTACTGCCACAGTTTGAAAATCATTGAAAACCTATGGAGGGTGGTTTCTCCATGTTGCGTGCAGCTTATGGCTGGCTCTGCATGTCTGATTGCTTGTGAAGAACGTGCCTGTCAAAAAAAGCTAAGGTGGCACTTTTGAACAAGGTCAGGGTACTTGCACTTCATGCTCCTGTAGATGCTTAAGCACAGATTTGAAGTGGTGGAAAAAGCTCCTCTTAGCATTTAAATAAGTATACAGGCCAGGATGTTTAACAGGGAAAACTCTGGCAAGATGGTGACAGTGAGAATGCCAGACAAACCATTGCAGAAGGCTGCAGGTTCCCTCCAGACTATCAGCAGATGCAAGTATCAGAATTTCAGGTGCCAGAATATGTTGCCTTTAATTCTTTTTTACTATAAAGTTTTAACTGAAAGGGAAAGAACAATGTTCCTCTACCTATATGGTCAAAAAATGAACCCCTTCTTATCCTGGTTACCTCTGCACATAAAGTGTTTACGCAATAGGTGAATAGGATGTGCTTTCAGACTGACTTGCCAACAAATTTCTTGTGCTAGACATTTAAAAGCCACCAAAGTGACAAAATGTTGCAGATACATTGTACATATGCGTACATGTGCTACAAAGGCTGCTAATATCAGAGCAGTTCAATCTGTGAAATATGTTGGCATAGGAATGATTAGCATTTTTCTGAGAGACTGATTTCTGTAGTGCTATGTGTCACTTCAGAAACTTTCTATGCACCAGATAGTTTTTAAAAAGCAAGAATTAATTGCTTGGCTGGAAATGTAGTGGAATAACTCAAGAGATCCAAGCTTTTAAATGTGACATAAATCAATGGGAGCCTTAACTCGGGATTTTCTGCAAGCAAGAAACAATCAATGCACTTGGAAGGGTTGTTTTCAAACAGCACCTTACCTCAAACTCTTGGAACAGCATCCATGGCAAAACTAGGCTTTGGAGTGGTTTTACATTTATTTTTTGTCTTGCTCTTTCTACCACACTTTCACTGAAGGTTTGCGGTGTGGCTGTTTCCACAGTGTCTCCCCAGTGATTATTCTGTTTTGATGCAGTGGGTTATGGAGTGTGGGTTTAAGGCAGCAAATTCTTACCAAATTAGTTCTTACTTTCAGGAGGAAAAATTGCAGCTCTTTGTTCTGTGCTTGCCAGTCCTGCAGTGGGAGCCATGGTTTCATTTCATGTGCATTAGCTGGCTGGATATGGTACTGGAGCCTTCTGCAACCAGGGTGCAAGGGCTTCCTTGGCCGTTCCTGGTTGCCCCACCACTAGCAATGCAAGTTTGCATCTCTGCAGCACAGTCCAGAGCATGAGGTGGCCTGGGGCAAAGCTTCCCCAAGTGGTTGTCTGAATATTAATTGGCCATTGTGTTGATTTTCCACCTTTTCCTTGGGTTTGTAGTGAATACAGGAGCACTGGAAATCCAAGCACCCATTCTCTGCTTTGAGCAGCACAGAATAATCCTATATGCAGGAGATAAAACTAAATCTGTGCCATTGTGGCTAGGCAGTGATAATGGTGAATCCAGCTCATCATCCCTCCTGTGCAGTCTGATGGAGTTTACACACAGTCATTACCATATCGGGGAGCTGGGCTGCTCAGCAATACTGCAATTTGTAAATGGCTTCATTTAGATGTCACCAATGAACTAATTTATGGAATCTGTAATTTGTTATGATGGGACTGCAGGTAGAAAGCAGTAAGTGGTGATATTACTTAGTGACTTCATGAGGGATTTTGAGTGTCCAGCAGCTTGCTGCTGTATGTAAGGGAAGAATGACAACAAATGGGGGAAATCAAGCAAAAACCAAACCAACAGACAAAAAACCCCACCCTCGATAACAAAACACCAACCAACAACAAAGCACCAAAAAAAAAAAAGGAAATATATCTGGAGGATGGATGGAAAATGAAAATCTGAGGGATGACTAACCTGATTTTAGATTATTTTCCAAGCACAACGAAGGCATGACGTAGCCACGTGCATGCTGTTGCAAATGTACTGAATCAAATAACTTCCCAGTGGTGCCCATGTTTGTAATTTCCTCGAGTGTGCCAGCTGATCTTCAGGAAAGAGGGCTCTATGTGAAGGCATGTGGCCTAAGCATGCCTTGCCGGACTGATCTAGAATGTCCCAGGGGTTATGGCCTAGACTCTGAGCACCCTTAACCAAGAAATGATGTGTATGAAGTAAAGGAACTGAGATAAGCCTGGCTTTAAAAGCAGGGCTTAAATTGACTGCTTGCTCAACAGGTTGTAGTTTTCATTCCCCCAGGTGCCTGCACTCTCATCCCTGTAGCTCTGTGGCTGGTTTCGTTGCTGCATGATGCTTCCTGGAAAAGTAAAGGAAAATACTTGGCTGTGATGAAAAATGGAGGAGTGTGTGTGAGTATACTTCTGTGCTGGCTGACCCTCACCAGAGGGCATATTCAAAGGGACATATTTACTTACATGTAGGTGCCGAGTTAGATTCCTGCAGAGATGTCACATCATGGTTGTTGCACAGTTCCCTTTAACAAACTGTTGGATTTGGTCCTTGCATGTGCTGCTACAGAATGAGGGGAAAAAACAAAGAAAGGATCAAAACAGAGCATGAATTGCCACTGTTGGATGACAATGAGGAGCTATTTCAGCTTCCTAAGGTTGTGTAAACTGAGTTTCTGCTTTGTGAGTTGAGGTTCCTGCAACCTCCACAGCAATACCAAAGAAATAACCCTGTGTAGTGATAAATAAGGCAACCTAATGGCATGAGGTGGAAACTACCCAAAGGTATTGTTCTGGGCTGCTTGTGTGACTTGGCTTATGTCTGTTGCGAGAGTAGTGTGGTGGGTACCAAGGCTGTGTGCACAGGGAGCAGGAAGAAGAGGCAGTCCATAAAAAGTGATTGTGTGGTTGCTGTGATTTTCTTTCTTTCTTTCTTTTTTTTTTTTCTTTCTTTAAAATTTTCTGTGGTCTCTGATCCTACGGGCCTCTCATGAACTTTTGCCATAGCTACAGTGTAGGGAGATGTGACAGCTTTAACAAATGATCACTAATAACATGTTCTTTGTGATAAGTGAAATAAAAGGAGTGCCCGAAGGAGTTTAAGAGAATTATCTTTAGAGAGTTTAAGGTAGAGATGGTTTTCCACATGAAAGCCATAAACCATCCATCACAAGCACTGCTGGCCAGTTTATAAGCTGTTATTTTGTTTGTGCAAAAGGAGGGTATTGCAACACAAGTCTGTGATGGGAAACTTGCATGGGATGGGCCTGATGGAGGGAGAGAGCCAACCATGCCAAGTGTTCTTTTACCTGTGAGGGTGGGACTACCTGAACTGCTAAGGTCTGCATTCTGGAGATACTTTCTCCTTTTACGGTCCATGCTATTTGGCACTGCTGATTACTCCTGAGTCAGTATCCCTCCTGTGCTTACCACATTCTTGTCCCCCATTAGCAGGGTTATGCATCTGTAGGTTGGGCTCTGATGCATTGCTATTCTGGCATTACAGAATCAGAATGGTTGGGTTGCAAAAGACTTTAAGATCATCTAGTTACAGCCTCCCTGCCATGGACAGAGACACCTTCCACTTGACTAGGTTGCTCCAGGCCCCGTCCAACCTGGCCTTGAGCAATTCCAGGGATTTGTAACTTCCTTTAAGTAAAAATGGTAAAGAGAATGGAATGTAATAATTGTATTATTCTTTTCTGGATAATTAGGGGAAACTTCTGAGTCAACCTCAATATATAAAATCATGTGAGTATGGGAAACCCTATTTCAGCATCTTTTTTGTCCTAATTGTAGAGTGAAAAAAAACCCACTTTTCAATTAAATATTGAAATGCAAATCTCTGTTTTTTTAAATTAAATTTCATACTTAGTATTCCTACAAAAGTATGAAACGTCATGTCTTTGATTGGTTAAAATTTAAATCGCCGTCCCAAATGCTACTTTACCAGACAAAACAAAGAAACACATTTTGCTTCAGATTTTCCTGTGTGAAGTTCTTTTCACTTGTATTTTATAGAAATAATTGAATAACCTTAAGAGAAGCCCTCAACCAGTTCTTCTTTTAATACCTGTGATTCAAGGTGAGGTGTTGGACTCAGTGTAAAATTACTTGAATTAAGTTGTTAAAAGCTTGCTTTATGAGGAGTTGATATGATTTAATCATGTATTTACTAATAGCAAATCAGTATTGGTGCTGCCAAGGCTGTCTGAGAGGTGCAAATTCCTAAAGATGAAACAGCGCACTGAGTAGCCACAAAATGGAGCAAAATCTGATGTGCTAACCAAAGGAGCCATGTTGGTCTCACCCATGCTCAAAGTAAAGTGAGCAGCAGTGATGATTTCCAAGCTGGCATTGCCATGTCTGCATCCTGTCAGAGAGTGAGAGGAGAGACCTGCACAGGCATAATCGGTTTAGTATTCCCCCGGGTTGTTATAAACCAAATCAATATGTACTAATGACTGTAGCAATAAATTTCATCATGCTTCATATGGTAACATTCTGCACTTCCCCAGTTGTTGGTGTGACAGAGAGCAATAGAGTTTACCCTTTTAAAGTTGTAAATTACTATAAAAATGCTGAGCCTCACAGTAAAATACATTCAGGGATGATTTTAAGCTTAAGAAATATTGGTAATACTTTCACTAAGCATACTATTAAAATAAATAAATAGTATTTATTGCTTGGTTTCCCAGCTGTAGCTGGGTGAAGAAACATGGCATGCATGTTTATCATGCTACTTGTGGTTTCATAATGTTTATCTAAAATTGATTCTCAAAGAAGCCATCTGAGAGACTTATTTTTTCATATATCTGTTCAAAAAATTCTCCAGAACAGATTCATAGCAAGTAAAATCTTGATTATTTTGGTGCTGTCTATTTTAGGAGTCCTTTTTTTCTGTCCAGAATTTTCCTCTTTCCTCTTTTTATATGTTGGCAGATAAACACTTGGAAGCTGGATTGAATGTTTCAGCCCCAAATTAAGTATTTGAGACTTTTTGTTCATATTATATTCCAAACCTCAATACTCAATTCTTTCTTCTGATTAGGAATGGGATGCTGAAGTTACAGGAGTCTCCCATAAAGTAGAAATACAGATGTTAGGTTTTGTTTTTTATCCTACGTGTCTGTTATGAAATCTTTTTCTTTCGTAAACTTTGGAGCCCATAAGGAAACAGAAAATCTAGGTTATTTGAATTATATACTTGTTATTAAAGTCCATGTACCTTAGACAACCCCAAGAGTCAGTTTTGGATAGGCCTTTATTTTATTGCAGTCACCTTTACAAGCTTTACTAAGCTGTGTATCCTGTTGGGCCTGGAAAGAGATGCTTAAGCCACAGCTGTGTATAATAGCTCTGGAAACTATCTTGATAAAGCAAAGGAGAAAAGACGGATAATTGCTATTTTTCAATATTTAAGTTTTCAAAAGCATAACCAGCTGTAATCTGCTTGCCTCTGTATAGACACGTAGCACTGTTTGAGATGCCTGGTGCTATCTGAGCCATCTTCCTGGAATGGCAGATCCATCTGAGTGACGTCTTGCAACAGGCTCAACTCCAGGCCTGGCATCAGTTCTAGAGGTTTTCCTTAAACTTGGCCATTACATTCCTAACATAACTCAGAGAGAGTTGTCTGTGTGAATAATCTGGGTTTCCTTGCCTGAGGGTGAATGACATTCACCCCGAGTCTCCTTCTCCACAATAATAATTTCTTATTGATCTGGAAATAGAGTAAGATGCCAAAAGCCACAGTCTGAGTGTGTATTATATAGATAAAAATAAATCAAACATACCATAGTATTGGCAAAGATCACACCTGCCCTGCTGACTTGAATTCTGTGCAGTATGGCACCACAGCATTTGGTCAACGAAAGCAAAGCTAAGTGTAAATTCTCTGACAGCTGCATCTTTCTGTAGAGGAGGGGGGAAATCCTCACTTGTTGCAGTGCTTCACATCCAGCTGCACGCCAAACTTTTGATACCCAAATGCAGCAGGTTTGCAGTTGCATAGAGATCCCTTCTGCATTCTTCATTGCATGTGGTAAAAGGAAATATTTGTCAGTTACCTTATGTTGCATTGCAGCTGTGCCATAGTGAGGACCTTTGTGGTGCTCAGCAGTGAACTTTTTAGATTTGAGTCTATTCATCCTGGAGAAGAGTGGTCATGAGGTTGCAGAAGAGCAAAGTTAGCAACATCGCATTCAGAGATTATGTATTCTGGACACTGCAAGTGCTTAATGCAGAACTCTGGGCTGCAATACATTGCTCCGAGTTTTTTCAAGTTCATTGATATAGAGAAGACCAAATGCATAGACACAAAACTTTAAGTCTGTTTTGACTTACTGAGCCCTGACTTTGAAATGATTCCTAATTTAGGGGTAGTACCATGCTCTGGTACTCCAGAGAGCGGCAGTCAGTCAGAAACACTCATTCTACCCTCTTCTTCCCCTCTTTCTTTTGAGTGCTCTACATATGGTACTGCTTGAGAGGTGCGTCGACCCCTGTCCTGTTTCCAAGTACCAGCTAGTGACATTTCTGTGAAGGCTGAGGGGTTTTCCACAATATGTGCATTGCTGCATTAGGTAGCAGGTGTTGTATCAGAAATCAGGTCTGCATTCTCTAGGATGATCTCAATGTTTTCCAAAGAGAGCAAGTTCATGCACCCATTTACACAAAAGCTCTTCTTTTCTTTCTGGGTTGTCTCAACTTAAAATGAACAGTGTTTGCAACTGAAAAAGTGATAGCTGCAAAGGGAAAAAAACACCCAAGTTGAAAGCACCACTATTCTGAAAGGAAGCTTTGCAGTGTCTCTTAATCAAATATAAGTCTTAATGGCAAATCTCTCTAATGTTGCAGGTGTTCAGCTGGGAACATAAGGGCAGAAAGAGCCCAATTTGTTCAGTCAATTTTGCATAAATCCAGGCTCTTCTCTGAGCTTTTCCCCCTCTCCAGGGCTCCACTGCTGTGAGATGACTTGTTCTTGGGACTGGCAGGGAGGATCAGGGCAAAGAAGTGCTGGGGGAGCCTCCCACTGCCATAGTTTGTCCTGCCATCTCTTCCTGGTGACATGAGCTCTGCCTCAAACAAACTTCAGGGGGGCAAACGGTCAGCATGATTGTAGCTACCTTCTGATTAGGGCAGAGCCTTCATCTCTCCAAAATATGTTCCCTGCTTCCATCACTGGACGGCTGAGCCCCTACTGACAAATGAGCCTAAATGTGCTATTCAGGAGAGACTGGGTCTTTTCCTTGAGCTGGAGCTCTGTTGTTACTTTTTTGAGAGAATGGGGGCATTCTCAGTGCTGTGATTTACATGGCATAATATGTGTTGACATCTTAGCACTGCCTTTGAGCCTGGCTTTTCTGCTCCGCATGTGGATGGACCACATGTAGCAGGATGTTGACTTTTTACAGCTCTGTAGGCAAGCTGTACGTTTTCCATGCAAACTGAGGCTCAGGCATGAGTAGAGAGTCAAATACTGCTCAGTGTGATGGCAGAGAAGTATCCCTTTCCAGACTGCAATGGCTGGGTCAGACTGGTGCAGCTGAGTTCTTCAGAGCGCTTGGGCAGGGCAAGCTCTTCCACTTCTCCTGGTCCGTGGCTGAGGGATTTCTTGAGCCACAGGTAGCATCTCTAATCCTAATGCAAGATGGATTTTTCTTTAATTAATTTCTGAAATTCTAGCAAAGGGTTTGGTATCTGTAGTATCCTGTGGCTCAGCTACACAGTTCAACCATATATCTTGTGAAGAAGTACCTCTTTTGTTCTACTCTTGAACTTAATGGGTTTTTTTTTACTTCATTTGATGGCCTTGAATTTTTGCATCAGAAAATGCTGAGCAGTCGTTCCGTACACTCTTTTCCATGCGGCTCACAATTTTATAGACCTCTGCAATATTACATTTTCCAGGCTGGAACTATATTCTTTTTAAGTCTCTCGTTGCATAGAAGCCATTTCACTGCTTTAATAATTTTTGCTGCCCTTCTTTATATTTTATCCAGGTGTACTGCAATTTGTTGGCATGTGAGGTGAGTTCTGCTTGCAGTATTCAAGGTGCCATACATTTGTATGGTAATCACAGGATGGTTTGGGTTGGAAAAGACTTTAAGATCGTCTAGTTCCAATACTCCTGACATTGGCAAGGATGCCTCATAATTAACCAGGTTGCCTAAGGCTCTGTCCAACCTGGCCTTGAACACTGCCAGGAATGGAGCATTCACAACTTCTCTGGGCAACCTGTTCCAGGGCCTCACCACTCACAGTAAAGAGCTTCTTCTTTGTATCTAACCTGCATCTCCCCTGATTAAGTTTAAATCCAT
>JAOEHX010045409.1:0-14696 GCA_025448015.1 Bolborhynchus lineola | reverse complement strand
GTTTCTTAAATCAAGACAGGCTTTTGGGTTCTCATGATTAATAGACCAATAGCCAAGCCTCATATGCTCTAACTGAAAAGCAAGATGGATAATGACTTCATGCATCTATCGAAGGAATTTTAAAATATGTGGTGGACTATATTACAATGATGGCACATTACACTGGCATTAATGCATGATGATTTGTCTATCACAGTCAATGTTAAACGAAAAGGTGCAGAGACTAAGCAGGGATATTCACAAGTTAGACTACAGCATATCTAATGAGATGTAGGATGAAGGGGGGGGGGGGAGAAGGAGACAGTACCACTAGATTAATTTAGAGATAGAAAATTCCAATCCCAAAGGGATGTTCTACTTCATGCAAGAGTTTTATGGCTTGTTCAGTCTTCACCTAACAGGTCATCATCAAGCCTCTAATGAAATGAGTATGCCTGCTTATTTTCTGCTCACTTCTTATTTAAGATGAATTATATTTCATGCAGACATTGACACCCTGTTTTCATACCAGTCATCAGGACATTCCAATCGCACTACTTGTAAGAATTAAGTAAAACACAAGTAATTTGAATATATGTTGGCATGTATAAAGCCAAAGACAAGATGGAAAGCCAGTAGTTAATAAAAATAACCAAGGGAATTCAGGATGGTATAAAGCTAGAATAGGACTCACAGAGTGAAACAAGGATAGGAAACCGTTGAATAATCTGAAGACCATAATGAGTATAAAATTTATCTCACTAGGAAATTGTAAGTCCCCAGAGATGATTTTTAATATCTAATTTTATAATTACCAATTTTTAACAGCAATCAGTCAAAAAAAATTTGATTTTTAATCTCATCAGTTTTGTCAAGCTGATATAGTTCATTCTCATTCTCATCCTAAATAAGGAAATACAGAAAACAAGGATTTGGATGGAATTTCCCTAAACTTCATAAGCAAAAATCAATGTATAAATAGCATGACATTCTACTATTTTATTTTTATTATTATTTTATTTACTGAAATACAGACCATAATTTCTTTGATGCTTTCATAATTATTATGTAACACATTACAAGTTAAAGTTTTTGTCTTAAAATTATGAGTTAAGAACAGAATTATAGCAGTCTTCTTGTTACCTGAATGGAGCAAAAGTATATGCAGAAATTAAGTATATAATTTCCAAATAAAGCGAGCAACACTGAGGGAAGTACTCGAGGCATGATTAAGTGTTCATTTGCAATAAGGCTGAGAGGAAGAAAGAAGAGATTTAAAAAAATTCCAAATGCTTAGGATAAAAGCAGTGACAATACCAATTATAAACACAGCTTTTAGGCTTTCACCATCATATGTGTGGTAATACAGGTCATGTGGAGACAGCTAACAGATAGAAGGGGTACATCTCAATATATTTGCATCTGTGTGCTGTTAGTGATCTTAAAATCAGAAACAAAAAATTAAACCAAGACTAGAATAAACAGAAGAATCATAGAATGCTTAGGGTTGGAAAGTATCTTAAGATCATTTAGTTCCAAACCACCTGCCATGGGCAGGGACACCTCACACTAAACCATGCCAGCCAAGGCTCTGTCCAACCTGGCTTTGAACACCGCCAGGGATGGAGCATTTACCACTTCTTTGGGCAACCTGTTCCAGTAAATTACCAACCTCACAGTAAAAAACTTCTTCCTTATATCTTATCTAAACATTCCCTGTTGAAGCTTAAAACCCCATGCCCTATCACTACAGTCCCTGGCAAACAGCTCCTTTCTGGTACCCTTGTTGGCCCCCTTCAGATACTGGAAGGCTGCTATGAGGTCACCACATATCTTCCCTTCTCCAGGGTGAGCAGCCCCAACTATCTTAGCCTATCTTCATACAGGAGGTGCTCAGTCCCCCTTATTGTCCTCGTGGCCCTCCTCTGGACTTGTTCCAACAGTTACATGTCCTTATGTTGGGAATATTAGAATTGCACACAGTACTCTAAGTGGGGTCTCAGAGCAGAATAGAGAGTCAGGATCACCTTCTTCGACCTGTTGGTCACTCTGCTTTTGATGCGGCCCAGGATATGGTTGGCTTTCTGGGGTGCGAGAGCACGCTGCTAGCTCATGTTCATTTTCTCATCAACCAACACCCCCAAGTCCTTCTTCGCAGGGCTGCTGTACATCTCTTCTCTGCCCAACCTGTAGCTGTGCCTGGGTTTGCCTTGATCCAGGTGAGGACCTTTCACTTGGCTTTGTTGAACTTCATCAGGTTGCCATTAGCCCGCCTGTCAACGTCCCTCTGGATTCCTATCATTAGAAAATAAATACTGCATATATTGAAGTGTTTTTCCCCAAATAGATGATCCATATTGCCAAGAAATATCACATACATTTCAAACTTGTATCTTTGCAATATACACAGAGAACAATTACTCTTTGTACAAAACCAGCAAAGTGTATAAACTAATTTACTGCAACAATGCCTGTAATTAACGTTTCATAACTCATCTCAGATCATACATACTACATTACTCCTGTAATTTTCCCAGGTCATTGGTAATACATTACTGCAGTGCTGCTAAAAGTCTATTCACATGCTGTGTTTTCTTTCTGTAAAGCAAAGATTACTTCTCATGCTGTTGTAGAACTTATTTCCCTAGACTTTAAAGTCTGTGAGGATTTGATAAATAATTAAGCAAATTACTGTAAAAATGGGAGAGTGGTAGAAGAAAAATAGTACAATGTTTAAGTGCATCTCTCCAAAATACTAATCTTCTGAATGCACCATGGCACAGGATCTGAAAGGCTAAAAAGAGTATAGGAGGCTTCTTATAATCACCTAAACACTGGGACAAGCAAAAACATCCCTTTGACTGATGACCAGTGGCAGACCACAACTAAGAATGTTATTTAGAATCTTACGTTCTTCCGGTTCAATTAAACAGACTAAAAAAGATCACTTTATGTAGGAATCTAGTGTACTGAATCATAGAATAGTTAGGGTTGGAAAGGACCTTAAGATCATCTAGTTCCAACCTCCTGCCATGGGCAGGGACACCTCACACTAGACCATGCCACCCAAGGCTCTGTCCAACCTAACCTACTGAATCAAGAATAAAACCATACTAAGGCTTATTCCAATCGGTTTTATTAAACCATTCTAATTTCAGATGTGAGAACAATCATAATTTTTGAGGAAAGATTCTCCCAGCATAAGTAGGGTCCATGACCACTGCTGCAGTATGGTGAAAAAACAGGATAAGCTCCACAAAAAGTATATCAGGTGTTTAGAAACAGTGCAAGCTGAACATCAGAAGAATATTGCTGCAGCATATACACAGTGCAATGTGCCTCAAAGTGAAGCCAAAATAACAATCAAGCAAAACAAACTTTATCAGACAAATTTTTAGTGAATGCTGTGAGGGATGCTCTGTGAGGGTACAGAGGTGACCAAGGGACTCCAGCAATGGCTCCAGTACTTTGCCTTATACTTCTACATGACACTTCAAATATGCAAAAAATTTCTGTTGCTGGTTTATTACTAGCATTACCTAAAATTTCACTAAGACCAACACAAAAAGATGAAATTAAATATGACAGTAGTAAAAATGTAACCTGACCTGAGAACAACCTTATTTTGTTTGCTAAAAGGAAATGCTGCCAACACTTGTTTGAGATACCACTAACCTGTACTGAAAAAAAAGCTACATAAACTATTTCAAACTCAAAATAAGAATTCAGGGTTGTTTTGGTTTGTTTTTAAGAATTTACCTTAATAAAAACTTGAGCGCAAGCCAGTTGCTTCTAAAACTACCTCTAAGAAAATACTGTTGCTGGGATTACGGTAACAACAAGCAGGAAAACACCCCACAAGTTTTCAACCCCAGATGTAATGAATTTGGTCACAAATGTTGAAACTTATGGTACAATGCATACCATATTGGCTTAGTTTTTTATGTAACATGAAAAAAAATATTTTGATCTATCCACAGAACTGGCAAAAAGTCAGCTCTGGTCACTACTCTAGAAGAAATTGTGGGTTGAATGCTCTTATGGCACCATCTGGAGTCCTCCTCACAAAACCTAACTTCCTTAAGCATTATCTGTTTCTCTGTATGTTGCCTCAACAAAATTTACTACCTGTATTGGCCCAAGTGAAGTTTCAGGGCTCATTTTTTAATTTTTCTTTTTTTTTTTTTGTTTGTTTTTTGCTTTTTTTTTTTTTTGTTGTTTTTTTTTTGTTGTTGTTTTTTGCGGTTTTTTGTTTTAAAAATCAGTTTGGTTTGCAATTTTTTTGTTTTGTTTTTTCCTCCGTGGAATTAAAAAGAATTAGCATGTAATTGGAATTTTTGTCGGTTGCAGGATTTTTTTTTCTTTCTGACAAGCTTTTGAGAAAACAAAAAGCCCATACTGTTAAGACTTTTGATAAAAAAGGGAGAAGTCATCGACAATTGCAATATGGCAATTACTGGATAGCTTACCTTCAGGGAAAGTGTTTTTGTAACTTCTAATTAAGATCTGAATCAAGAGGGTTTATATTTCTTCTGTATATTATATTTGAATTGCTTTTATAGTCTGGCTGAAAATGCCACAAGGTATAATTTGAATTCTTTTAGGACATGCAAAAAGTCAGCACCAGGGGGAGCAGGCATAAGGCAGTACTCCAAAGGAACTGCTGCCATGGAGGCAGATGCCTCTGGGAATTAAAAATATTGCTTCCTTTACCGATTTTAAACCTGTCCCTCAGCTGAAACAGCTATTGCATTATTTGAAAGTTCATTTTGCTTTCTTTCTTGGTCTTTTCTCTCATTTATGTTTTATGTGATCAGCTGAAAGTATCTTAAGAACCGTTAAGGACAAAAGTATACCTAGGGCTTCCTTCAAATGAGAATGAGGCTCTCCATTTTAATGACTGATGCTTGTAAAACTTTCTGCTTGCTCATTAGCAGAAAGACGTGTCAAGCTATAGAAGTCATATGGATACTGACAGTAAATGAGTTTCAGGGGTTTTTGGTCTGCATTTTCTATTTCCCAGCATTTTAGTTGCTCTTTGCAGACTCTGATATGATACAGTTGTGATAATACCAGCTGAATTTTTGCAGAAATTACTGTAAAAGCCATAGCTTTCTATAGTGAATCACAAGTTCTTACTACAGCTAGTAAGTGTGCCTTTAGTACTTCCATAGCCTGTCATAAAAAAACAATTCTGCATGAAGTTATTCTCTATTAAAATGTTAAGACAAGTTTTTTATTAAACCAGTCTGAAAGCTTCCTGAAAGCATTAAAATAAAATATTGAGATTACATTTCATATTGGACTGTCTCTTTGTAAGGTTACAGTTTTTGAAGATAACCTGTTTTACAACCAGACGCATTGCTGAGAGAGGGAACATGTAATAGTGTTAGGGCTGTACAACCTGGAATGCCTTATAATAGAGTTTGGTGTGTCTCAGCAAAAATTCATTCCAGAAGAATTCAATCGGTTCTTGGGAGAACTTTCTGATGTGAAAAAATAATTGAGTGCTTGACATCTAGCTTTATAGGTCAAACACTGAAAAGGCAATATCTCGGCAATAAATTGGGATGAAATTGTAGAATTTTAGTTGTGAGGTTAAGTTTTCAGTTTTTTGGAACAGATGGTTTGGATGATTTGAATTTCAGACGACAACAGCAAAGTGAAAGCAAAGTATTTGTGGTACTCTTTGCTTGTTTATTTTTCCCCAACTTGATATATTTAAAATTAACCATTTTTTATCAGATTGAGTACTCCAGAAGGTAGCTGGCCTAGAGCTAGAGCCTAATTCAAGAAAGAATATATCTGGTTTTGAATCACCTGCTTTGGTCCACAACTTTGTGTGCTTTTTCTACAGATAAAAAAAAAAAAAAAATGTTTCTAATGAAACAGATTATCTCCTCACAGTATGGTGCGTATTCTATTCATAATTCTGGAGGGGATAAAAAATAAAAGAGAAGTTGCATGACTCCAAATGAAAACCTGTGGTTGTTTTGCTCAGAGTTTGCAACATTGATATAAAGAGCACAGGTTTTAAGCCACACTGTGTTTAAGAAGTGCCTGCAAAACACTATTTTTAAGGTCAAAAAGCCATTTTGAATTCTAGACCCTCAGGGCTGATCATTTCTAGGGAAATCAACAAGCAGCAAGCAAACCTTCTCTAGTCTTTGCCCAGTGTCTTACTGCACAGCCAAATGGTGGGATATAACTACTACACCTCTATATTAGTGAAATATCACATATCTGATGTTTATAGGCAGTTTCAATCCTGCTCTGCAGTTCAGAAGGGTGAAAAGCATGTTTGTGTCTCCAGACACAATGGAGAAATTTGGACATATTTGACACTGCTATTAGTAAGGCATAAAAGCAACCACAGGGTTTTCTATGAAAACAAAAACAAAAAACCCAAACCAAAAACCCAAAGAAAAAAACCAACAAAAAAAAAAAAAAAAACCCAAACCAAGATGGAAACTTACCTGAAAGTATGGAATAAATGAAGTTGCTTAAAAAAAAGGCATCAACATAGATGTGGTGCATTGTGAATGCAGAAGACAATGATGCTCAGATAATGTATTAGTCCCCTTGAAGGTCACACAGAAAGGCCATAATCCTACAGATCAGGAAAATATTAAAAAAAAAAAAATTAAAAAAAAATCTATCTACAATATGAAAAAGTACTGAATTGATGGAAATTTTGCAGAGGCTTTTAGGAAAAAAAAACCCAGTGCTTTCCAGTCCTTTTGGGTGTATATTTTTTCTGTTTTCTTTGGACCATTAGCATGATCTGACATAAGAGATTTGAGCATTTGCTATACCAAGTTTGCAAGTCTGATTTTTTTAGTGAATGTGAGATTACAATTTCACTTCTGTTTTTTCCTATTACTGCTTTAATGTGCTTACCAGTGAAATCATTGATCCTCACAGGTGTTTAAATGTTAATTTTGACTAGACAGCCACCATAATAGCATGCGTGGGATTTTTCTTCCACTACTTCAAGCAATTACTTTGCCTTTTCTGAAAAAACATTTGAAACTGATGGAAAAGACCATACACCTAATTTTCTTAATCTTATACAAAGGAGGCTGTTTCTTAGAGATTAGGCTAACATTCAATGCTCCCACTTGTGACTTCTTTTCTTGCAACTCCCACGACAAAAACAGTCTAGGAGAATAATGTGGAAAGTGCTTTTTTTTGCAATCCTCTATTATTTTCTATGATATTTCAAGAAAACTATTATTCAGCTTTGAAAGCTAGTTGTATAATACAAAGATAGAATCTACCAGTGCAAATACTAAGAAAAATTCATCCATCGTAAATCGTAAGACCTGAAACCAAATAGCAGTGGTAATCCAATAATGACATAAATAAACTGGTGGAGATACCATATCTCAATGCAGATTTTCAGATTTAACAAATACGCAGTACACATAGGTAAACTAATCTACATTATGTTTCGGATGGCATTGTGTTTTATCACAACTTCAGGTTTTTTTCAGCACATCACCAGTAGGAAGAGCTATTTAGCATTGGATTTCACCTATCTGACTATTGCATCCTGGTTTTAAACTCTGCAAATAACATATCATGCCACAAAACTAAAATTAATGCAATACTACATTAACTTTTTATAAATCAATTCTCTCCATGTAGAAAAGGAGGATCAAAATATGAAGTCTTGGTTCCAGCAGTTAAACCACCTCTTGAATGGAGAGACCAATACCCATTTTCACGGTTCCTCTTCAGCAGCTGACAGGTACAGCCTCTTATTATCTCCAAAATAACTGCACGAGCCCATAGGGGCCTGCAAAGGTGGCTTTCAATCTCTAGTCCCCAGATATCCTTGGGGAACAGCTCTGGGTGTTCACAACAGAAACTAGGAAAAAACAACGTCCTGTTAGATTTAAATTCATACTAAAACCCGAAACCAATCAAAAAACACAAAATGCTGTTGAACCCACTGATAGTAATAATCAGTGTCTTGTTATCAGGCTGGAAAATTCTAGAAACCTAATAACTAAACAATATAAGGGTAACTACTGTTTCAATGGGTTGTCCAAAGGTTGTGGGCTTTTTTTTTGATAGCAGGGATGCTGTCGGCTTTCTTTGTTTGTCTGGTTTTTGTTAAAGAAATCCATAGTGTCCAGAAGAATCCTCCAAGGATTGAAAATTGCAAACAGTTTCTGCTCCAAGTACTTCCAGCAACTGTTGGCATCTTTTAAGACTGTCTGGATAGAATTTATTAACATATATACCCAGAGCTTTATCCTCCATTGAAAGGCAATATAACACAAGTTCCCTGACAGATTAAAGCAAGCTGTACTATAAATTGTGCAGACTGAGCCCTCTTACATGGCTTATCCTAATCATAGCACTGCCATTTGCTTTTCATGACAGGATAAAAATAAAAGTCCTATAAAACTAAAATAAAATAGACAGTCTGCCATTCCTCCCTTAGAAAACATTTGTCAGAATCTCTTCAAAAATAATTGGGAAGAAAATGTGCTGAATTCTACAATCTATTGAATCATTTTTAAAGCTCGTCCAGGCATGTTAAAAGGCGGCATTCTTTATGATCATCTGGCTTTGGAGAGGATGTATTTCACATTGTCAAAAGCTTTTCATAGTTTGCTATTTTTCTCCCTTAAGTTTTGCCTGACTTTAAACTTAAATATTTATCCAATGAGTGGGAAACAGTGAAATGTTTAGGTTCACTTACTGTTTCAGTCTTCAGTGATCTAAATCACGCTTTCCCTCATCCTTTTTTCCTACAGCCCCATTATTCACATTTTTACCCCTTACTGCAGTGTTTGCTTTTGGATTGTTACTGCTTAATGAAAGTAGTGTCAAAGTCTTCTTTTGCTATATATGAAGGAACCAGCTTATGGTATATTCTTCCACACTTTTCAAATACAATTCTTCTTCTGGTGCTGCAAACTGAGGTCAACATCTCCAGCAAGGGCAGTTATTTCCCTTCTTGGTAAGGAAATGGCCTCTGCAATTATGGGTGACTTTGCAAAAGGTGAATTCTGGAAACCCAGTATCCACCTGTAAATATTAAGACTGACATTTGGGAGGTGGTTCCCACATTCCAGTGAAGTAGGGAGATAGAAATGTTTAAAACAAGAAATGCTTTCTAGAGATGGTATGGTAGAGAAATAAACCAGCACCATAAATGCTTTGTTTTCTGCACAAATGGAGAAGGTGCAATGCTCTTTCTCAACTCTGGCCACATAACAGGAGATGAAGAAAGTAGGTTGACCCATTTGACTTCAGGTCTGTGCAGCAAGCCCAGGACATGGGGACATAACAATTCCTGGGCTGAACATCCTTTGTATTTCTCCCCACTAATGTGAAATAAAGGTGTGGTAAAGGATAAAAAGCATGAGATGTGAGCTATTGCCCCTGAAAATAACACACCATGACATCTACTTTATGACACATAGGATAGCACTTCAGTAGCAGTTACTATGGTTTTGATACAGAAAGGACTAAAACAGATTTGTTTTGCATACACAGGGACTTTTCAAAAGCAAAGAATAGCTTAGTACTTGAGAGATCATTATCAGTTGCCCTAATTCAGGATTGCAGGCTACTTCTACGTAAATTTCTGTTTTCAGAAAGACTTAAGCTTTACGAGAGGCTTAGTAAGAATATGTGATCAGAAAGATGCAGTTTAGTTAGCTACACAGAATTTTTTTTAAATAATTATTTGTAGCAATTGAAACTGTTTCAGCTGCATCTATGGCACTTCATTAAATTCTTTCCACTATCCCCGTGTTCAAGTATCTCTACTGCAGATGGGCCACAGCTACTGGTCCAGAGAAACGAAGAAGAATAGTTGATGCAAATCGGGACCCAGTATAGTTAGAACACTGCAATTATACAAAATCAGCAAAATAATTGAAGCAGAGAGTAATAAAGCCAGCCTTAATAGAGCTTGGTCTCACTACAATTTGTCATATCTAATTGGATGAATGTCTCAGTCGATTGCTACAGGCAAGTCAGGTAGTTTAAAATGTGTGTCAGTTGTGAGACTAAAAAGGAATCTGCCTGATATGCAAAAAATATGCTGACATAGAGTAGATTCAGATTATAAATACATGGGCTCCTGTCAGGCATTAGAAATTGTGCATATTGGCAAAGCTGGGAAAACCATAAGCATGAACAATTAGTCCTGGTAGGTGCTTAGCATCTGCCACAGAGGACTGCATTTTCTTTTTGCCTTAGTTTATGATGAACTAAGAATTTTATCTTTTCTTTTTTAATACACTTGAAAATACTGAGTCTTTCAGCCCACACCATTTGTCTTTTACATGACTACCAAAGCAGCAGAATTACAGTATCATAAAACTGGTTTGCCACTCCATGTACTCCAGCTCCTCTGAGTGCCGAGCATCTGCTTTCTGGTTAGGGAGCCCATTCAGCTAAGCACAGATTACATTTTAATTTCTAATTCTTGAAGGAAGCATGCGCCTGAGAAAGAAAAGATAAACAAAGCATATGCTTTTCTATTAAAAACAATTATAGTCAGTGTCCATCATGGCATATTACTGCATAACAGATTTTTTATCTTAAGAATACGTGTTGCAAAAGCATGCGTATGATTAGTCCTCTCAAGCATGTTGTCTCAGTAGATTTTCATTGAGGCAGAAAGATCTAGATTAGCAAATGAATTTCAGTGCTGCAAATGCACCTTGAGACACTTGACACACTGAGTAGAATCCAATCTCCTGGTGTAAGCATGTGGGCAGGAAAACCACTATATCCCTCAAAACAATTTCCATAAAACACACTGGGAATCTGTCTCTGCTAACCAGCAGAATAAGGAGTTTCAGACAATCTAGCTGTCATGGCTGAGAGCACTTTTTTCAGTTTTCAGTGCAGAATGACCTCTGCACCCATACAGCTCTCCAGGAAAAAAAACTGAACAGAAAAAGATGGGGGTTTGCATAAAAAAGAAAAAGGGAGAATGGCTAGGACAAAGGTGTGCAAACAGTGCAGAAACAGAGATGTCATGCAGCTTCTCACACGAAAAAGCAAGTGAAATCAATGGCTTTGAAAGCGCTACAGCTTTGAAGAAGTATGTTTTTACATTGTGCATTACTCTTACGTTGTGGAATGAATTGCTGCAGGCCAAAATATATTAATAAATAATTACAAATTATAAATAATTGCAGGAAAGGTTAAAAAAAAATCCCAAAAGATTATAATTTCATATTAACTGTGATAATTGGAATGTATTAATGGTTGCTTCTAAATCACATACTGAAGAAGAAGATTACTCCATATCCTTCCAGTTCCTGTTCCCTTTGCCTAAACACCTGCTTGGTTTTCAGCAGAGAGGTAGAGTTATCCCACTTCTGAAACAAAACATTTCCACAGAGTTCAGGGGAAAGGAAGGGACAAGGACAGGTCTGGAAAACCAAATAGGTTTGGAATAGAGACAAATAAAAGAAAATTAGGTTGCAGGTTAGAAGTAAATAGGGATGTCAAGAAAACCATCTCTTGGTCGCTGATCATAACAGTTTCCTGTTGTGAGGACAGGCATGTATGGGAAAAAATTTAAAAGCCTTCCCATGAATGACGGACCTCAGCATTAGGTAACAATATATAAATAGGAGATAAGTGATAAAGAAGAAGAGGTGAGGATATGGTATTAAAATGAGCCAGCTTCTAACAGTGAAAATAAAGAGTTCTTATATATCCATCAACTTAAAAACTGCAGCCAGCAATCATACTGCTCCTTTTTCCTCCAGTCAGCTAGCATTTTACAGTATGTATTCCCAATGCAGTTTCTATTTGTTCCATTCTCTCTTCCTCTGTGAGGATTCAACCCCAGATTCTCCAATCCATCCTTTGACTAAGTCCATTTCAGAAGTTTGCACCCCTATTTGGAATTAACATCTGTCCTGAGGAGCAACTGTCCAATCAGAAGTTTAATTTATGTTGCCTCACTTAGAACTAAACTCAAAATACTGATTATTCTCCAAACTTTATCCCAGCATCCTCAGTAAGATTTAGAAGTTTTCATAGAAGTGACATTTCCTGCTACAACTTCTGCAATTTTCCAGTTTCAGTTGGACTGCTGAGCAGAAAAAACTGTATAACAAAGGAAGAAATTTCTGCAAATTCCGAGGGAAAAAGAAAAATTTGGCTCAATTTCTTTAAGATTTTATTGGGTGACAAGTCACCCCTAGACCTCTTAGTGTTCACAGAACTACACCTGGATGCAGCAGGTAAAGAAAATATGAAAAAGGATCTGTTCCCACAACTCTTGGGAAACAGAGAACCCAAATGTAAAAATCTTTTCCTGATCCAGAGAAGGCAGAGAGACTTCATTTACAGTTATATGCACACTCACCTGAGAATTTTCTTATTAAAAAAGATAACTGACCCACTGAAAAATGCAATCTCTTACAAGTGGAACACTAAATTTAGTATCAATGTCTATGATGTGAAAATAGCATGCTAATTGGGAAGAATGTTTTCCTTCCTCCAAATTTATGACTTATATAATTTTCCCTTTTATAATGTCGAGTAAAACATAAGCCACCTGACACTTCTTAGGAACCTAAGAAAAAAAGTCTAGATATGAGCCATTGTAATGCAATTTCAAAAATGGCTGAAATATTCACATATGTCCAATTTAAACTGGGAAACTTCATGAAGAAACAATACTGAATATTCCAATAAGCTATGAAATTCTGCCAAATATTTGTCAGTATGGAGGAGTCAGTGCATCCATGTTAGAGAGTTCAAAGGATAACACTGGATATATTTATGTTAGCACTTTCTTCTGATGAAGGAACAGAAGGAGGTTTTTCTAAAATTATACCTTGGGATTGTATAATCATTAAATATCAAGTGTTAATGTGTGGTCCTACAAAGAATAAACATGAATTAGGCTTCATATCATACTGTACAGTAGGCACTTAACAAAAGATATTTAAATGATAGTGATTTTACTTCACAAACTGACAAACTTCTTGAAAATCAGGATGGAAAATTAGGCAGATTTAGCTCTCTAAAAGACTACATATGATTTTATTTTACAATTTTCAAATTATAAACATGAGGAAATGGGAGCAATTGCTGAAACATGTTAGTAAGAACACAACAGTATCACCTAAAATTAAAAAATAAAGCAAAGGTACATTGAAGCCATTTGATATTTCCCTAAGTGAGTCAGAAAAATCAGCTGCAAATAACGTTTTTAACTAATCAGGCACATTGTGCTAAAAGTTAATGATTACATTTTAAGGGTTTAATGGCTTACTATATTTTTAATGTAAAAAATAGACATTCTAATGGGAATGTACATACTCTTTTCTAGGCTGCTAGTTCCCCAGTTAAAGATATAAAAAAAGATTCAGTGCTCCTGAGGGGGAATCACAGAGTTGTAAAGGTATCAGGGTTAATTGTCTGAATTATTGGGACATTTTTCTTCATGACTTCAGTTATTAAAATAAGATGCTTTGTGCAATGAACTTTAGATGCATAATTTTGTCTAAAAATGCAAGCTGATCTTAAGCTAAAAGAATAATTTTTAAATTATCTCTGATCACAAAGTTTTATAAGAGAAAAAGCATGCAAGATTAAATTTTGAATTCTTTATGAATTCTCCTCTGGAGTGCAAAACATCTAGCAGGCAAGAATACTCTTAGTGGTAGGTTAGGCACTTCCCAGTTCTTGATGATTTTTCTCCTGTACTCTCAACAGATTTTTTCATGGATTGGTCGGGAAGCAAAGTCATAGTCTCTAGAATGACCCTTTACAAAAGTAAACAAAAGAATACTTCTTTTTAGATGAAGATGTCAGCATCCTCATTATTTCTTCAGAAGCCTTCTCGAAGTCCTGCCAAATCTACAATAAAAATCTATTGTACAGCTTGGATCCATTTTTTTGGAATGACATCTTTCTGGGAGATGGACAGTAGAATGACTCAAGAGAAAAATCTTTAATGCTGACATATACAAATGACTGGCAGTAATGAAGATTCATGTAAATCAGACGGTCATCTTGAAATCCACCAAAGTAATATGGCTGCTTGGGTTTGTCACCAATAATACTAACACAGTACTCGAGGCTTAAAATTCCCTTTCCAAACTTTAAGTAGACCATGTGTGTTCTGCCTCCACCAAGTCTCACAGGAACCAACATAAATACAGCTTTTGTGTCTGCTTTTCCAGAATCCATAAAATAACACTGACTGTCAATAACATCTGAACCGTAGACTGCACAATCCTGAGCAACATAGACTGTTACTCTTCGTAGTTCAGACTCTCTTGCTTCTTCAACAACTTTTTTTAAAAACTGTGCAACAACTGCAGGCCCATAACAGTTTCCAGCAATTTAATCATGCTTCTTTGCATATTCTGTTAGCAAATGTAACACAAAAGCTGCCAGTGGAGACTCACTAAGAAATTAGTTTTGTAAGGTAAACTGCATTTCTCATTATATTGTAATCACAATTGCCCTTTAATGTTATAGAATCATAGAATAGTTAGGGTTGGAAAGGACCTCAAGATCATCTTGCTCCAACCCCCTAGCCATGGGCAGGGACACCTCCCACTAAACCATGCCACCCAAGGCCCTGTCCAACCTGGCCTTGAATACCACAAGGGATAGAGCATTCCTGGTCAACCCATTCCAGTGCCTCACCACCCTCACAGTAAAGAATTTCTTCCTCATATCCAATCTAAACTTTCCCTGTTTAA
>JAOEHX010045407.1:0-19256 GCA_025448015.1 Bolborhynchus lineola | reverse complement strand
CGTCTGTATGGTGTCGGACTTCTTCTACCCCAACATGGGGGGCGTGGAGAGCCATGTGTACCAGCTGTCGCAGTGCCTCATCGAGCGGGGCCACAAGGTCCTGGTGGTCACCCACGCCTATGGCCAGCGAAAGGGCGTCCGCTACCTCACCAACGGGCTGAAAGTCTATTACTTGCCCCTGAAGGTCATGTACAACCAGTCCACCGCGACGACGCTCTTCCATAGCCTGCCCTTGCTCAGGTACATATTTGTGCGGGAGAAGGTCACCATTGTCCATGCCCACAGCTCCTTCTCTGCCATGGCCCATGATGCCCTCTTCCATGCCAAGACCATGGGGCTGCGAACGGTATTCACAGACCATTCCCTCTTCGGGTTTGCGGATGTCAGCTCAGTGCTTACCAACAAACTTCTGACGGTGTCCCTGTGCGATACCAACCACATCATTTGTGTCTCCTATACGAGTAAGGAAAATACGGTGCTGCGAGCAGCTCTGGACCCTCGGATAGTTTCTGTCATCCCCAACGCTGTCGATCCCACCGACTTCACTCCAGACCTGTCAAGGAGGGATGATGCTACAATAACAATTGTGGTTGTCAGCAGGCTTGTATACAGAAAAGGTAATGGGGAAAAAATGTAAGTTTATTTTGGTTGTATTTTTCTTCAAGGTATGTCAAGAAAGGTCTTGGTTAGGTACCACTTATGCTATGTCTGTGGTATGGATTGTATTCTAAAAGGGAGTTGGGAGATGGCAGTTCTGTGCTTTTGTGTCTCTCCATTCAAGAAAAGGAAATGTATGTTTCAGTTTGTGCATGTTGTGTTCTAAGGTATATTTCTTTTGTAATATTGGAGATATTCAAAACTGAAATGTGTAAAATTGAAAGTTTGGCTTACATTGGAGGGGGTGTGATCTAGGCCCTAATCTATATATTCTGTTAGAAATGTTTTAACTGTTTTTTTTAATTAAGCAATAGCAACTTCAAGTGATTTGTGTAAGAGATCACAAGTTGCCTTCTTTTCAGCATTTTGTGTTCAGCAGTGTATCTGTCTTCAAGAGATTTATCCTTTTTCTTCTTTTGAGTATATAGCAGCAGGTTACATCATGATAAGTTCTAAAACCAAATACATTAACAGATTGCCCTAAATTTTCCACTCTCAGGTATAGATTTGCTTAGTGGTATAATTCCTGAGCTCTGTCAGAAATATCCAGATATACATTTCTTAGTTGGAGGAGAAGGACCAAAGCGAATCATACTGGAAGAAGTCCGGGAAAGATACCAGCTACATGACAGGTTTGTTCCATGCATGTCTATGACTCTTCAGTGTACTTTAGGGGTGGGGAAGGCAAGAGCAACACCCTTTCTGCCTACCTTCTTCCCCTAAAAAAATCCCAAAACCTGGGGCTGAAGAGGGTGAGAACTATTGAAGGCAAGGCAGCTAGCCCACATGCTACCTGAAGACTTAAAATTGGACTGTGATCTGGTAAAAATAGGCCTTGCATGAACCTTCACTTGAGTCAGATTAAAGCTGACTTAGACATAAGTTTGTCATATTCCTCTCTGAAACGGTGCTGTTTGGATCACAAATGACTATATGGCATAACATGTTAGACAGCTAGTTTGTGTCACTGCTGCTTATGAGGGTGACTGCTAGTAATTTATTATTTCAACATCAAACTCTTCAGGTAGTGCTTATCTAGTATGTGGTTTTGGGGCACTGCAAACATGTTCCCTGGTGCTACTGTGTTACCAAAATGTTCTTGTGATGCATGTGCATTTGTATGTTTCTTTGGGGTTTTCTTACTGTTCAAAGACAGTGTTATGTGGCAAAGACAGGGTTCTTAATTTTCCATTTCCTTTTCTCTGTCTTTTGTTACTCCTTCTGTACTTCAGTTAATGATTCCTCTGATAGGATTGTTTGTTAGTATCTTTCTTAATCCACCTTTTTCTGTTTCACAGTATCCAAAATAATAGGTCCTGATCATTCTATGCTAAATACTTCCCCCCTAAATCTGAGACTAATCAATCCTTGCATTGAAATTACAGATAATACATCTAAAGAAAGGGTGACAAATATTAATTATTAACTGGATGAATCTGTGTTCTCTTACAGAACTAGAAAGCTTAGTAGCAGTGTTTTGAAGGTGATTACCAGTAAAACAAACAGAGCAGCTTCTCCCCCCAGCTTTATTTTCAGAAGTTTCTTTTAGTGCGAAAATAAGAAGTAGAACCTTTTATTTTCTTACTGCTGGAAAAAATTAGAGAAAACAGAGCGAAGGTGTCTGTGTTCCTTCTTCCACTATGTAAGTGTAAACCATTGGAATATTTATCAGAATATGTGTAACACTGTACCCCTTTATATGCAGGGTGCGTCTCCTAGGAGCCTTGGAACACCAGGATGTTAGAAATGTCCTAGTCCAGGGACACATTTTTCTCAACACTTCCCTCACAGAGGCCTTTTGTATGGCAATTGTGGAAGCAGCAAGCTGTGGTTTACAGGTACAAAACCAAAAATAAAATCTCAACTATCTAGAATGCCTGTATCCATTTTAAACAAACTTCATAATTAAATAATAGGTGCTTGTTAACACTTGATTTCATCTGAGGCTATGCCTTTACAAAGGTGAGCAAATATAATCCCTGTTTGCAGATCGCCTGGAAGCTGAGACAGAAGGATTAACTGAAACTGCTTCAGCTTCCAGAATAAACATGCAGAATTGGGAATAACATGTAGAACTGCTAACTCTCAGTTCTCTGAACTAACCAGACTGCCTCTCCAATATGCTATTCTGTATGTACTCCTTTATGGAGTTTTGGGGTAGTTGATGTTCATGAAGGTTTACTTTGACCTTATTTTAAGAGGAGCTGTGGAAAAATGGCTCATGAGCGTGGGTGACTGCTCAGTCAGGCATATTGAATTGCCACACTAGACCATTGTACTAGAACTGCTTTCTTCCTACACCAAGAACTGACGGTTTTTTTCTTACATTAACTGAGGTTGTATCTGCCTTACCATGTAGGGTTTCAAGGTAAGAGTTGGAGAGAAAGAAAACCATAAAATCCCTTTCTGGCCAATTGACAACTCAGATTGTCAACTCAAAAGAGTTGAATCAACAGCCGTAAAAAGCTTAAGATTCTCACATAAAATATGAAGAAACTTTTTTTTTAAAAGTCAGGCTGAGAAGAATACCTAACAAGAAGTATAGAAAATACGGGAGACCTTTTTTTTACTTCAGTATCCTTTGACAGTAGTTACTGCCTAGTTGTAGTAGTTTTTTCCCTGTCATCTGTTTTACTCTCTAGAGCTGAGAAAGTTCTGCAATTTTCTTATTGTTGTCTGCTGTTTAGAGATGATTGCCTGACTGCAGTCTTAGTGTTTCTTAGTATTCATTTTAGTATTAGCGATGTGATTTCCCTTTAAAAAACAGTATTTCAGATTAAAATTATTGAACTTTAAAAGTAATTCTTGTAAATGTTCAGTAGCCTAGAAAGCATAAACCAAAGGCAGATATGTTAAAACTGTCCTTGCCAAAGAGAGGTAAGTTTTCATGAGGGGCTATGGAGAGAAAGTCTAAAATCTGGTTACACAGATTTAGTTGTATACTGTGACAAATAAGTTTAGGGAAGATGTCTCATAAACCACTCATTAGGCCAAGTCTTCTGTTTTATCATGCTACCAAAGAATCATTCTGAGCGTTATGGAAGGTAATATATACTATGCTGGGTCTTTTCTAAGGCCTAAACCTGTAGATTGCATACAGGTAAAATTTTCAAGAATGGTATTGGTCTTTGCCTTCGTGGCAACCACTCACTAAATTATTTTTTTCCTATTCTTAAGTGCTGCATCTAAATAGTTTAATAGTGTCATCACTCGATTTTATTGTTATTCTGCATATGTGCTGTTTCTGTTGTTTCTTTCCAAGGTGGTGAGTACAAGAGTTGGTGGGATTCCTGAGGTGCTTCCAGAAGATCTTATTATTCTGTGTGAACCCTCTGTGAAATCTCTGTGTGATGGATTAGAAAAAGCTATTGCCCAGCTAAGAGCAGGAACACTACCATCTCCAGAAACTGTTCATAATAAAGTAAAGACGTTTTATACGTGGAGGAATATAGCAGAGAGAACTGAGAAAGTATGTATAATCACTTCTATTAAATTCTCTTAAGTACAGTTTTGAAACAGCTGCTGCTTTGAAGCATTACCATGTACATTCACTATATAACCTTTCAGTGTAATTTTTCAGTGTTTTTTCTGTCAAACACACATGGTTTTAAAAAGGTTCAGAAAATACTTTTTCCCCCCAGATACATCCCTAGATGTGTGATTTTTTTTTTTTTTCTATTTGCATTTTTTTCTATGTCATAACTGCTGATTAATTTTCTGAGGAACAGCCTAGATCTTTAGCTACGTTTCTACTCACGGTTTGGTTTTGGTTTTGTTTGTTTTTTTTTTTTTTTTCCCAGTCTTCACATTAAGAATCTTTTCTGGGTAACTGGAAAACATAGTGTACAAGATGTGTGAAAAGGAAAAGTTCATGGCAAAGTTTTGTCTGCCACATGTTAACAAGTGGTTTAGAATTATGCAAGGTAGTTTAGTGCCAGTAGGCTGAGCATAGCTGAATTTGCGTAAGCTATGGATGTAATGAAAATAAATTGTCACACTTCTGAAATCGTATTTCAGAATTACACAGAATTGCACACTTCAGTGTAGAAAGTCCACTGTAAGCAAAGACTGTTGAGCGCAGTAATTTTATAGGGCCTGTGGAGATCTGTTGCTTTGACTTCAGTCATTATGTTTTAGGCAAGACTGTAGCTGAATCACGTGCCTCTTAATTAGATTGTAGTGCACTCAGATGTCTCTCTAAGTATCCTTGAAGTGTTGTGTGCAAAATGTTAGTGTAATTATGAGAAGTATGCATGGAACTTAAGTTGTACGAAAAAGTTGCTTGTTAGCTTATTGTTGAGTTACCTGTAGGATGAAGTAGGCAGTGTTCTCAAGGAAGAAACTTTAAGTCTCTTTTGAGATGTGTATAGTGAGCATTTATGAAACAAAGGGCTGTATTTTTTCATTTTGGTGGTTGTAGTTAATATGCATATTAAGTAACATGTATTTGCTTTTGACGTTCATTGAATTTTAAGCATTTTACTAAGAATTTTTAGTGTTTCTTTAAATAAAAATCAGTATCCTGCTATAGTTTGCTTGATTGTTCAAATACAGACATCTGAAAGATCACCATCCATCTTTGAACGTGTAGTGATGGCATGTTCAGACTCCTTTTCTGTGACTGATGTGAATGTAAGATTAGCACCCACTCAGTTAATTAAAAAAAAAACCAACCCCCTCTATACAATTTTACAAGAGACAAATTAAGCTTTCCTATTTCATTAAATACTCTTAAGGTCTGTCAAAACCCATTTACTTTCCTTTTTCTCCTTAAAAAAAATAATGACATTTCTGAACAGTACTTAAAATCTACAAAACTTTTTGGGTTAGTAGTTGTCCCATTTAGTAGTAAGGAATAGATAATTTATTTTGCATGCTGACAATGAAGTGCTGCCTGTTTTTCGTGCTAGAATCAACACTGATTTAAGATCTTGCTTTCTGTCTTTTCTCCCTTTAGGTGTATGACAGGGTTGCAGATGAAGTGGTTTTACCAATGGATGGGCGACTTAACAGACTTATGTCTCACTGTGGCCCAGTGACTGGGTATATTTTTGCTCTTTTTGCTGTTTTGAACTTCCTTTTCTTGGCATTTCTGAGGTGGATGACTCCAGATTCCGTTATTGATGTTGCAATAGATGCTACAGGACCTAAAAGTGCATGGACTAAACAGTATTTTTTGGGGAAAAAAAGGAAGCGTTAAAGAAGATCTTCCAAGCTCCTGAAGTGCTCAAATTGAGAGGAAAGGATGCATCAGTCACTAAAGGTTTTAATGCTTGCTGATAGAGACATTACTCTTAAAATTCTTCAGTTTCTTTCTGAAGTCCTTGGAAAGAAACTTGGTTAAGTGTACTACCTCAATTTACAATGATGTTTTAATTTAGTTTTGGATTCATACAAATTTATGGACATCTCTTTTTCACTTAAAATTGGAAGAACATGGGGTTTTATATGATTCAAAAGCCTTTGAGACAAAAGTACAAAATTTTTTCAACAACTTGAATATTACAGAAAGTCACTGTACGCTTTTCTGATATTCGAGAAAGCAAAACACATAAATTATTAGTTTACAGTAATTTCTGCTAATTCCTCGGATTTACTGTCATTTCTATTTTGAGACTTACTTAAAAAATTTTAATTAGAAACCCAACAAAACATATCTTTTCTCTCCTAAGATGAAAACGGTACTTGAAATTAGTCATTAAGGCCATTATTGTGGGAATGTTGGAGACTTATTTCTAGTTGTGTCCCAGTGGCAGTGTTTTACCTGCATACCATTATTATTTTAAAGTTCTTCCCTAGTCAAATTGGATCATCCTGTTGCTAAATCAAAACTCCATAATGAATTTTTTTATCTTTTCAGAGGTGCTATATTTGTCCTGTTCACTTACATGTGTGAAAATTATGTAAAGCTGACAGTGTTTGTTTGGTTGGTTTTCATTTTTAGATTACATAGGTATAGGAATTCTATTCTTTAGAGATAACACAGCCTTCAGAAACAGCTCAGGCCTGAAAACTCCTCCAGCAGACTATGCCAAAGTGTGAAGTGTAATGTGTGTGTGTGCACACGAGAGAGAAATCTGTGAAGGGCTTAACAAGCACCATCGTGCTTTCTTGCTCTCTCCTTCACCTCTCACGCACCTTCTTAGGTTTCTTTTCTTTTTTGTCTTTTTCTTTTTCTTTGTGCTTTCTCCTTACGTATGACCAAAATGGCTTTTCAGTCCATCTCTGGGAGGGACAGTGTTCAGTATGCGTGATTTCTCCTAGACCACATCAGCGACACTGGACAGGTTCTGCAAGTGAAATCTTGGAAAGGTATCTCTTAAATGGAAGTAACCAATAGGTATGCTTTCCATGGGGAGGAAAAAAAGGAAAAAAAAAAATAAATCCAAGAGGTCTGACTTCTCACATCTGTTAGCACTCTTTTGTAATGTATACCTGGGACAATAAGGCAGCACAGCACATCAGTGTGTGAGAGGCATTTATCTCATTTATGTCAACAACCTCTAAAGCTTCCCCCCACCTGCTGTCCTGGATTAATTTCTTATTCAAGCATCACCGAAGACTAAAATCTTACAATTTTTATGCCTCTGAGTATTATGTGTTGTTGGACACTGTATTAATATTAAAACTGTGCAATATGAAAGTACTGCTTCCAAACCCTTGAAGGGCAGTATTTAAAACACAACTTCTGTCAATATTGTGTTATTTGTGTAGATACAGTTACACTAGCATTTTATAATTCCATTGAACATATTTTCATGAAATGCAGAAAAGTAATATGAGAGAAACTCCATACACAGTCTGTTTTCTTTTGCTAGATTTTTTTAGACTTTGATATGTAACATACAAAATGCATTGTTACTACATTTTCAATTTTATGCACTCCCTTAAAGGTGGATGTCAGCTAAAACAGTGCCACACAGACTGGATAAACAGGTGGCATTAAGATAATTTACTTTTCAAAGTTATACCTCCCCTCCCCCCATTCAAATTTATAACAACTTTTTTAAAATTCTGATTATCCTTCCAGAAAAATATTATATATATTTATAATAATTTTCTGTTGATTGGTTTTTATTTATTTTTGTTTTTCTGCAGTATCTACAAACAAATTTTGAACAGGATTGTGAGAATATGTAAAATATTTATTCTGTTGTATTTACAGTTTTATTTAAAAGTTTATTAGCCTTTCCATAAACAATATTTTTCATTAATACTTGGGAACATACATTTAGAAAGTAGAGAAATATGCTCTGTATTGTTGCTTCCCATCATTGGTCATTGGACTTCTTGTGAGAAAGATGATTATTAAAAAATACTTTGTTTTTTTGTATTAAAAAACATTCTGTTTGTTGTAACAAGTTGTCACAAAAAATTTGATCCATAGCAGGTTTAACTACAGTAACTATGCTGTTTCTAAAGTAATGCAACTCTTATTACATGTAACTCTTTGCCGGACTGATTAACGTACTAGCTTTGTGCAGAGGAGTAAGGGATGATGTCATTTAGTTTTAAAAAGCATCAGTGGGTGAAATAAAATAATCACAGTAATAAAAGTCCTGAACAGAAATAATGTGTATTTAGAAATGGATAAAACAACCACTTAAAAAATCTAAATCGTTTCAGCTGTGCTTATAGGTAACATTTAATCATTGTGAAATACTAAGGAAATGTTACTAAAGAGGGGGTGATACTGAGTGATGTATTGCATAGAGCACAGGCTGGTAAGAAGGGAGGGAACACCCAAAACCCATTTAAACGGAAGATCCACTTCTTATTGGGAAGGTTCCCTTGGTCTACAATGAAATTTAATCCCGGAGGCACAAGGAGAAATTGTTTCCAGTACATTATGTGCAGACACTGTGAATTAAGGTGTAGATGGCCTGCTGATAGTTGAGAATTGTATGTTAAACCAGAGCAGGCATCAAGTAAAGCATGACTGTAAGATTCACCTTTATGTTTTAGTGGATGTGGTAGATCTGTAAAGAAGGTAAATACACTGTAATGTACTTATTTTTGTGGTCAGGTTTTTCTCCATCTTTTTAAAATAAACATTTTTTTTCCCCTTTTGGTATTTACTTTTCTTCTCTAGTCTTCGGTTTGTTGTTTGTTGGTTTGGGGTTTTTTTACATATATGCTTAGGCTTCTAAATAATCGTAAAAGTTTTGACGCTCCAGTAAAATATGGATATTATGTAAATAGATACAAGAACAATCCATCTCAAAACAAAATGACTTTACAAACTTTTAAAAATGAAATAATATTTAGATATTTTTAATGTTTTATTTGCTATCAGTAAACTAGTCTCATCACATCTTTTATGACAGTAAGTAGTAGGTTGACTTCCACAGTTTTTTCTAAAAGCTAAAACATTGACCTTGTCAGATAAGAGGTGTTTTTGGTTTTGTTTCTTTGTCAAGGGATTGAAACTAAACGCAAGATGTGGTTCTGTATCTGGGTTTACCATTGTACTACGATTATGCATTTTCCTTGTAAATGTAACAGGTAGGTTGGATTGTTCTCGGATTCTGGCTTGCATCAGCACTGGCATAACTCTGGAGACAATATTTATGCTGGATTCATTGAACCGTGCATTAGCTGGTTGTCTAGTAGATGCTAGTTCTTGAACTGGTTGTGGAAGTGGGAGAGATGGCATGTATCTGGAGAAGGAGTCATCCATGCTACCACATGTGTTTAAGGCAGATGGGGAAATACCTGCTGGAATTCTCAGCCTTCCTGCCCAGGCAGCAGCAGAACAGATAACTAGACCTTACATAGTGTGATGGGTGGTGGGTAGGGCAGATGAGTCCTATGTCTGCTTGTTTGACAGCAACAGTGAGTCACTATATACATTTCTTTTGGAAAGCAGGAGTGTTGTAAGTGTGCTGACCTAACAATGCAAATGAGGCAAGGCTGATATGAGAAGTAGTGTCATTTATTAGATGAAACTGATGAGAAAGAGATAGCTGGGCTCTCTGTATGCCTTTGTTCTGACTCTTCCCTTTGAGATAAAGGGTTTCTATCTCCTTTTTACCCCGTTGTCTTACTTTGAATATATTTAGTACTCAAATTCTCAACTATACACATTAGAAATACACTGCTGAAATTCAAGGATTGTTTGGCATAAGAATAGGCCTCTTAATTTCTTTGAGAAGAGAATGTCTCTAATCTTTATTTCATTGTCAGATGTGACCAGAAGTGTTTGGCATTTCTTACTATTGACTGAAGTTAAAGTGAACTGTAGTGCAAAGAAGTCATCTTCTAAGCTGCAGTGCCTTCTATGCTTATTCCTTGCATGTTTGTAAACTAAGGATATATAGTCATCAACTTTCCAGTTCTTTGGAGGGTCTAGCTAAAGTATTCACCATCTCATGACAATTTTATTGAAGGATTAATACATTTTCTGGATATTTTGATTTGACAATTTAGTTATTACTCTAGAATGATTTGCTGAGTAGTTTGGACATCTTGCAGAAGTTCTGAGTAAGACATGCTTTTTCGATGGAGGGGTGACCTGTTCAGTCTGTCGATGAAGTGGAATAATCCATTTTATTCAACTCACTATGATGCAGCAGAAAACAGCAAAGGAAAAAAGATGAGATACCTGGTTTTGCACTGTCATTGTTCTTTTGTGTTATACCTGTACTCCTATGTTATGCCTGTGTGTCATGATTGAAGCCCAGCTGGCAACCCAGAACCATGCAGCTGCTTGCTCACTCCTCCCCCCTTCCTCCCCAGCTCCCGAACGGATGGGGAGGAGAATCGAAAGGATGTAATTCCCACAGGTTGAGGTAAGAACAGTCCAGTAACTAAGGTGTAACACAAACCACTGCTGCTGCCACCAATAATAATAATGGTAAGGGAAATAACAAGGGAAGAGAATACAACCGCTCACCACCGACTGACCGATACCCAGCCTGACCCAGCAGTGATCTAACCCTTCTGGGTAACTGCCCCCAGTTTATATACTGGACATGACGTGCTGTGGTATGGAATACCTCTTTGGTCAGTTTGGGTCAGGTGTCCTGTCTCTGCTTCCTCCCAGCTTCCCCTCCTCCCTGGCAGAGCATGAGACTCAGAAAGTCCTTGGTCAGAGTAAACATTACTGAGCAGCAGCTAAAAACACCGGTGTTATCAGCGCTGTTTCCAGGCTAAAAGTCAAGAACACAGCACTGCACCAGCTACTGAGAAGGAGAAAAATGACTGCTACTGCTGAACCCCGGACACTATGTTATGTTTCTCACTTTTCTTTAGTTTCAGGAGTACCAGATGTTTCTGACTAATCATTCCTGATCTTGCTATAGCTCACCTGACTGCCACCTTCACCAGTATTAATGCTTCCCACCAAGCTGTTCAGCTGTCTCCCCACTGATGATTATTTTCTTTTTCATTCCACTGCTGTAATTTTCTGTGTGTTCTTGTACACTAAGAGCAGATGAAGAAATTTTCTCAAATGATTCCATCATTTAACTTAAAATCTTTAGTTGTCTTCTTCTGAAGCCAGGAGGGTGATTTTGCTACCAAGCAAATAGAGTTTGTCTTTCTGGAAAAGTCACATTCCTGTGACTGCTTCCAAGTGGGAAAACTTTCTCATGGTATTTTAGAACACCTAGAGATCTCTTCAATATTATTGTAATTTCAGCTTCCTTTCAGGGTGAGAGAATTTATATGGAAATCACCTGGTCTCCAGTTTCTTGTATTTCCTGAGGGTTGTGGACTTGTGCAAATCTACCTAATATTTGGCAGGCTGATTGTGAAAGATCAGTGGATCTCTTTTGAAACCAAAGTTCTGTTTTCTGATCTTTCTCTAAGAAAGTGCTGTTTTTTCTTGCTGACGTGCTATTGAGTGTCAGTTTTGTAGATACTACATGAGAAAGATTTCTCCATCATTTAGGCTGGCCGTTTCTTTGTAGTGATTGTTTTCCCTCTATTCTTTTTCTCTGCATCCTGAATTTTACACCTTTTCCTATTCCTTTAGCTTCCGGAGGAGTGTTCTCATTATCTTATTTTTTTCTAGGGCTAACTGATCACCCCTTTTTTGGTCCATCTTTGTTTAGTAATGCCTTCTTTTTGTTCCCCAGTTGAGCAAACTTAACTGGTTTTCTCTGATTCCTTAACTGAACTTCTCTTGCTGTGTAATCCATGTCTTCATCTGTCTTGTCCAGTACTAAAGTGACTACAAATAGGTAGTTTCCCCTTTTGGATTCATAGGTGTTATAGCGTCTACAGATATATTTTATTACTGTGGAAGGTAAGGTACATGTAATATTTATGGAAGGTGTTAAGTTATTGGTAAAAATGTAATATACTGGTTTAATTCAGAATTTTAGAAAACTTGGATCACTTGCAAAGTGAAGAAAAAGCCAGCTTGGGTGGGTTTTTTCAGTCAGTCTGCATGTATCTTAAATAGTGTTCTAGTATACCTCTGAGAGCAGCGTGCTGAAGGCAGCAAGATACTAACCCAGCATTATTGCTACAAATCAAAACAAATTTCAGCAAAAATGTTCAGTTAAATTATTTGCTCTAAAATGTCCCTATACGTATCCACCATCTTGGGATCTCCGAGAGAGTCATACTGCTCTTTCCCTTGGCAGGTGTACAAATTGAAGGGTAAGAGAACTGGGCAAGGAGGGGCCTCGAAGAAAATAAATCTCCATCCTGCTGTGCAAATAGCAAAATAGGAATCAAGGCAAGTTTAAATGAAAAGGAGATGGGGTGTTCTACATAGATTCAATTAATTGCATGCAGAAAAAATATTTTGGTCTCTATGGAAGCCATGTGCCTTCAGAAAGAAAGAAAGGCAGTTAAAGAAAGGCTCCTTGCACCTTTGAATCAATGATGGTGGTGTAAAAATATTTCTATTATTTTAAAACAGAAAGATGCTGAGTGCAAGAGGCATTAATAGACACCATTCTTTATCTCTGAGTGGTGAAAAGCACCAGTATGTTAGCATGTGTTTCTGATTACAGAATTTCAATTTTTCCCCTCCTAGAATGCCTTTGACTTCTTTGCCCTGGCTTTGGAAATATGTGGTTATATTTCAGATTCTTTCATGATAATGCTTTTCTTTGATACGCTTGCCTTTGTTCTGTATTTGGATACCCGTAAGGCCTCTTGCCAAGATGGGAAAGACAAAAAAGTAGTCTTTTTGCAGTATCTCAGAATAATTTCTGCAACTTTACCTATGCAGCCTTTGTAAATGGAACTGCTACATCAGGGAATACATGTAATGTGGAAGTATATGTTTCCAGATGGTTCAGAAAGCATCTATCTAAAGATTTATTCCAATTTATGTAGATTTAGAGAGGATTTTCTGTTTGTTTACTGTATGGCATGAGATGTTCAAACTGTCTTATTCTTGGTATTGTTATTTAGTATCAAATAGCCTATACCAAATAAAACCAGAATGTATTTTTGGTAACTGAGGAACAGCAGGTTCTGTAGGGTTTAAAATAGATGACATATGATACCAAGAATAGCCTAGTGCAGCTTAGCAGACCTGAGAAACTATTCAAAGAGCAAACCAAAATGGAGAGCACGTCTATACTCCATAGTTTCACTAACATTTATTTTGCCATTTTTGCTTTGTTTTGCTTCAAGCTTTTAATTAAGATTTCCTTGGCTTTGCTGACCCATTTCTATATTGTTAAAGGCAACAGAAAAGAGGCTGCCAGGATAGCAGAAGAGATCTATGGAATAGTTCCAGGTAAGGTAAAAGTATGCACACTCTAATACTTAAATGTATATTTGCTATAGTTTTTCCAAGTTGAGGATTTAAATTATTGAGCGGCATGAAATGAGGAATCTATTGCTAAACCATGGGTGGATGTTTTAACTTGAAGTTCGTTCCATTTCTGAGGTCTTTGTGGTGTCAGTATGTGTTGGCATGATTTAGGTGTGCAAAATATGAGACTCCAACAATTACTCAGCTAGAATGAGGACAACACTTGCTCAATGCACTATGGTAAACAAGCAGATTGTTCTCGGAAGTAAGGCATTCTTTAGTGGGTGTTACATATGGTTTTACTAAATAGCCAGCTTTACTGCCAAAAAATATTTAGGAGAAAGTTTTAGCATGTTGATTTTCTGAAAGGAGATAGTAGGAGGATATAACTAATGATTTTCTGAGCCCAAGCCAAGAACCCCTGTTTTATTGAATCAGATGTTAAGAATGAATACAGCTAAAATTATTCTGAAAAATATATGGCATGGGAATATATTGTATTTAGTGTGCTATTGAGTAGGTCACTTATTTTTTTGTTTTCCATGTGATTTTACTCTTTCATGTTGCTGCCATGATAATGAGTAGACACATGTTTGCATGCCCGGTAATTCCACTAAGTAAAATTACACAGTATTTTAATTTTACTACCAATGAGCATTCTTACCAGTATTGTGAAATCACAGATCTTTACATGACTCAATTGTTGGGCACTTGCTTTGTGATGAATTGTGACACCCTGAACAGGCACATGAACATGAGCAGAGCATGGATGGCGTGAAGTAGCCATCCAAAGCAGAGAGATTAAAATCTGGCCAAGAGAAATACTGCAGCAAAGCATTTTTTACAAAGCCTTTATACACAGACATGCCTGGGTTAATTTATTTGCTGTTCTCTGTAATATAATTCCAGTCATTTACTACTGTCAATTTTTTCCAACTATGTTCATGCAATTGTAGTCAGACGCATGGCAAACAGCATTTTTTACCTTTATGCTGGTTCTTATCTGATTGAGGTTTAGCAGACCACAACATATTTTTATCTGCAAATTTCCATTTGCAAAAAGCCATTAAGGATAACCTTACAAAACATATGATCATGTGATGCAGTTGCTGGGCACTATATTGGATTACAGGTGGACCTTCAGAGCCTTTTCTCTTTACAGTGAAGTAGTGCAGCAGCAGCAACAAGGCTGCTTAATTTATCTGTAGGCATTTAGAACGACGCAGTGTTTTCAGTCATGTCACTCACACCTGGGAAGGGAAGATGTACCATGTATGGGAATTATATTTGCCACATGTTTCAGGGAGGTAGGTTGCTGTGGCGAGCATGGGAGTATACAGCAGCATGTGTTTTCATGGCGAGTCATGTGTGTGCATACACATGTGTTGTAAAGGCATGTGATGTGTGCTTGCACATGCTACAAGCATAAAAGGTTAGGTAAGGCACTGTAGCTCTATTGCCGGACTTACATCTGGATCATCCTGCTATATAAGAGCCCTGGTTTTTGTCACTTGCAATGTCTTCTGACTTTCTGAACTAAGCTTGCCTATTTCAGACACCAGCATGATGAGGGATGAGGAGTTTTGGGATGTTTTCAGGGAAGTGTTTCTCAGTTCCTATCTGTTTCCTGTTCCCACCATTTTACTTGCTGTCTCCTACTTGGTCCTTAGGAGCCTGGTCATATCTTTCCATGCCAGCTTCCTGCTTTAGGATCCCAGGAACAGCTTCTTAAATAAATGGAAACAGAAATAATAACTATAGTTAAAATCATAACCCCATGAGCTGAAGTGCATCCCAGTTCTCAGGTAACAAAAGGAAATTCCCTTGGCCAAGGCTGAGACCTCTGCTGTGTCCTTGGTCTCAAGTCCCCAGGGACGTGTCAGTGCCTCTAATTGATTTCTGCCTGCCTCACTTAATGCCTGAAATGGAGATAAATCACTCTTTCCATTCTCTCTGGTGTGCAGCATAGCTGAAAAAAATTAAACAAGACAGAGGTTTCAGGTACAGCGCTCATGGGGCTGCTGTACAGCAGAGCAGGAAAGCAAACACTGGTGTTGCTTCTGTCCCGTGGCACTGTAAATACAGCTGACCTTTGTAGAAATACTTTCTACATACTGTACCCTCATATGGTTATAAATATTAATATAGGACAAGCAAATTTGCTTTTTATTTTTTTTTTTTTTTCAGGGATTTACCTGGGACGACTTACCATGCCTGCAGGGAGCTAGGCTAGGGAATTTCTTTTTGCTTGGCAAATGAGAAGATTAAGATAAGAAAAAGGGCAAGCTAGCCTACATGAAGGAGTCTGAACAGTTCAACAACTCAAAATGATTAACAAAGAAAAGTAAAGCCTCAGGCAGGATTTATTTTTCCATCTTTTCTGACACCTTCCAGTGAGAGGGAGAATGAAAACTGTTACCTGGTAGGATGGAGGATATTATTTATAATTTGACAGTTCAGGAAATAAAACTACCAGGGACATGCCAGAATTCATTTGATAGACAAGTCACCCCTGTGTCTCCTTGCTATGAGTCTCTTAACAGAGTGCAAGAGATTCTGGAACATGATTTGTGACAAAAGTTTCCTTCAAAAGATAAAGGCTGATATGGTTTTGAATGGAATGTCAGGGCTCTGAAGTCCCTGGATGGGTCCCAGCAGAACTAAACTCGTTGACTTTGCTGAAGAATGTTTCTAGCTGTTTTTAAAAGTTCTGCCAAGAAGCCTTTTAGGTCCCTTTGTGAGCTCCAGCCCCAGCTTTCTCAGGAGTGCTGAGCCCTCAGCTGCTCTGCTGAAACCAGTTCATCAACAGTTTCACCACTGATGCCACACTGATCTCAGTCCTGATCTTCATTTGCACGTAGCTGTTTTTTCCCTGTCTTCCCAGTATCTGCTTTGCTGCTTACCTGAAATAATGTTTATGCATTTGCTTTCAGGCAGCTGGGCCGACCGATCCCCCCTTCATGAGGCTGCCTTCCAAGGACGCCTCCTGTCTTTGAAAACCTTGATTGCACAGGTAAAGAAAAGGTTGGGAAGCATCATAGTTTCATTTGAATTGCATCTGTGTGTTGGTAAGCTAGTAATAGACTGCAGCAGGGCATAAGAAATACAGTTGTATAAATAATATCATCCACATGCATGCCTTTGAGTATGTATTAGTTTACTTAGTTAAGCCCAGCACAAAGACTGTTACAGCTTGTAGCTTGCTGTATCACAAACAGTGATCCTTGGTCTCTTTCTCAATGACAAATCATGCAAACTGGGCTTGAGAACAGGGACTATATACGTCAGCTACTAGGAAAAAAAAAATCAATAGAAACTATAAAAGTACATCTTGCTTTATCAAACAGCAAACATGGTCTTACTAGAGAGAGACCTGTCAGCCTAAAACTTGCAACAAATGAAACCAAGAGTTGATGCAAAAGAGTGGAGGAAAGAATATACTAGAGAAGGCAAGAAGCTGGATGTGAAAGTGGGCAGCTGCAAAGGGACAGGTTATGATACTTCCTGCTTTGCCAACCATCTTCTTTGCCCCCTTTGCTTAAACTCAGCGCCCTCAACTGACACGAATGAGCAACTGCTCCCCTACCAGTCAGGATGACTGCAGGGGCGTTAATTCCCTGAATGTGAGCTCTGTGACTTGGCCACCGGACTTTTTATATCTAAGGTAAATAATTTTTACCAGTGAAGCCATAGCTTGAATGAACAATGTCCTCAAGGAGTGGAGCCGCCGGTGTGAAAGCCTTCAGTCCGGACATCTATTGAGGCATAGGTGCAGCTAGGAAGTTGCTGTTTATAGCCAAATTCCCCTTCCCATTTCCTGATCCCTCTTTCCTTCACCTACTGATATCTGAAGTTTTTATGGAAAAGGAAGTGATGGAACTTGGGGACAATAAAGAAGAAGGCTTATTCATTCACGGCTTTGCTGGTTTTCTGACCTGTTGTTATCTGCATTTATGCTGACCTTACACCGTCTTAGTAGTGAGGTAGCTTTTTATACACTAGATCCCCCAATTATACACTAGAGAAGCACCCAGTGTTGTGATTATACATCATTTAGTTAATCCACCCTTTTCTGAAGACATTAATTTGGGAGAGGAGGATTAAGGACCTTGCTGATTAAAAGAGATTGAGGCAGCACAGAGAGCTGAATGAACCACAGCTTGATAAATGTAGGGGCAGAGCTGTTCACAGAGCAGCATAATCATTGCTCATTGCTTCTAATATAGTTACACTACTAACCTAAAATTAAATACAGAGCTATACTTTAGAGAGTATGTGGGTCACACAGAAGTCTCTGCCGTAGGGCTATAGCTTTAAAGAAAACCAGTGAGGCTTCTGCTCCCCTGGGGATGCCTGGACATAAGGGGACAATGGAATGCTTGGGTTTTAAAAGAGGTCAAGAGCTCACCAATGCCTGTTCCAGCACCAAAAGAAGTTTCATTTTTCCCATATATTGAAAACAAGGTTTAACATGACTAATGTTTGGCAAACAGCTATAGAAATATCTATAACTCGTTCTCCATTTCATAATGGAAGGGTTTGCTGTTTCGCCCAAGATATCAGTACTTCTTTTGCTTGTAATGACCAAGTTTCAATAGTTAAATATATATATACATATGAATAATGATTGAGAATAGGTCTCCTTATCAAGAGTCTCTAGGAGATATTCCTTTTGATGGGATATGCTGATCATGAAGTTTGAGACATCTGCGAAATTAGAGAGTGGAATGATCTCAACATTTTTTCAAGGTTTTATCTATTCCCCTGGCACTGATGGCACGGGAAATTTTTAGTGACAGCTTTTAAATTAATAGTGCTTTCCCATGGATGAAACCCGATTATTTTTCTACCCTAGAATATCTATCTTAAAGTGATTACAGCGGTTTCATTTAATGCTTATTGTATCGAGACCGGAACTTTTTTTACAGCACTATGCTGCTCACGACTACTTCTGCCCATTGAGTTTGCTACTGCTCTCCAAACAGTGCGTTGCTGCCATCTTGTGAGCTGTTTCGTTTATAGCACATCAGGTAGAGTCCAATTATTTTACAAATGTAAGACATCAAGCAGAAAAACGGAGCTGCTTTCGTACCTGTTCTTACACATGGTTATAAAATCTTAATTACCAGGAGATTTAGCTGTACTCTGGAGAAAGTGTATGTGACAATTGTGTTCTTCTTCGTGAATATGTTTGTTTTCTCTTTGTGCAAAATAGACCCAAGGACTGTCATCTAGGGAAATACCTGTAATAAGGCACTTGTAAATCACAGTTCTTTCTTCTGACATAAAATGTTTCCTGGGTGGTCAAATGAGAGGAATTGGTTCGTGGGTGGGATTTGTCTCATCTATCTTATGGATTTACCAGGTACTTACTACCTCTGAGTGAAACACACTGCGCACACCATAGTCAGTGGAAGTATTTTTAGGACAGAATTCATCTGACCTGCTAGAAACAGCTGGTTTAGCATGGGATGAATCATATCCTAGGGGGGCTTGTTTATCTCCACTGAAGGAGACGACGGCTCCAGCAGAGCTGCTGATACCTGTGCCAGAGCCATCCCCATTCAGGGAGGTGAATTCCACCAGCTCTAGCTCCTGGTGCTGGACTTAATAGCAAAGGTAATGCCACTTTAATAAGTTAAAGAAAAGCAATGCCTTTCCTGTGATTGACTGTGCATTGTCATAGAAGAACAAGGCATAGAAATAGAAGGCATATAGAATATACCTTCTATTAATAAGAAGGAATTCTATTAATAGAATGCCTTCTATTTCTATAGAAATAGAAAGTATAGCTTGTCCTTGCTTACTTTAACCCAGTCACTAGCTGCTGTCTTAGGGCATGAGCACTGAAGCACTGAACAGCATTAATCCAACC
>JAOEHX010045403.1:0-25508 GCA_025448015.1 Bolborhynchus lineola | reverse complement strand
ATGGGCCCTCCTCCCCAAGGCTGCTCTCAGCACCCCAAACCTGACACAGGAACCAACTGCTACAGCGCCAGGTGCCCATTTTTGGCAAAGGAGCATCAAATCTCACTATCACTGTGGGCTCTGCTAGTGCCATGTAACACAATGGATATCACATCATGTGCTCCGTCACAGAGAAAGAGACAGGAAGGTTTGAGTTAAGTTGGGGAGTCATTTGGGAATCCTGTGTGTAGCACTTCAGTACTTCAGGCATAAATAAGAGCAATTGTATGAAACTTTATAGGGAGAAAAGGACGGAAGCAGCGTTACCTCATGGCTCACGGCTGCTCTGGCATTTGGGGAACTTGGATTTATTCTGGCTTCTGCAGATGGGTTCAATGGATGACAACTGGCCAAAATGTTGCTCTGCTGTGTTTTAGGTTCTCCGTCTGCCAAATGAAGAGAAAAAGACAAATGAACTGATGAAGAACACTGCATAAGAGAAAGCTCACGTGGCTAATTATCAATGGCAAGAGTTCAAGGGCACTCTCAGGCCACAGCGCTCTGCTCGCTGCACGCTGGAGGCTGGAGCAAGCCCCAGACCTGGTGCTGCAGCAGCTCGGTGAGGAGCTGGCTTCCCCTGCACATCACCCAGCCCAGCCTGGCTTTGTGAGCAGCTTGATTACAGCAGCACGGGCACTGCCAGCAGCAAACCCATTGACTGCTCGGGCTGTTGGAAACCGCTCGCTGCTGGTGCTGCGCACTTGCGTGGCATCCGCACGTGGAGTTGGACCCCTCAGCAGCTGCTGCACAAACAGGTTGGGGATGGAAGGGATGGGAAGCGCAGGAACTGGTTTTTAAACTCAAATGATAGAGGAGGCTTTCTAAAACACACACAGAAACCCCCTCAACCTCAGTGTTTCAAAAAAATCCACCAAAAATGTAGTGGTAAATCTGCATTGCTCTTCAGTTAAATGGCTCCTGGCTTCTCGTTAGCTGCTAGAAGTTGGTTTATCAGAAGAGCTGTGCATCTGTAGAACAATCGCTTTCATATTAATGCCCGCAGGCTCACTGCCAGGGAGTTGTGCTCTCCATCAATTTTTCACCATCTGTGCTCCTTTGATGCTTTGGGTGTTATTTCCCTCCCTTTCCTGAGCTTCAGGCTGACGTTTGCTCTCTGGGATAGGAGGTTGCCATCTTCATCATTCTGGGAGAAGGGATTTTACCCCAGAGCCTCCAAGCCCAATGCCAAAGCATTAAAATTGCTTGTGAAGGGGTGCTGGGAGCCTTTAAGTCTCACTGCAGTTGATGGGACGTGAGGATGATGCTTTCACCTCTGCTGGATGAGGCCACATGAAACCATCACTGCCTTCCTTATACTCTGCTGTTGCCTGCGAGGAGCCCTGGGTAAGCTCCAACTGAACAGCACCAACCTGGGCATTGGATTTGGGAGAGAAGCAGAAATGAAGGGTAAATGGATGCTGGGGTGGGAAGCTGAGGAGAAGAAGGTCTGAGAGAAGGGTGACAGTCATGGGCTGGTCTGTGGAGCTGGAGCCAAGCAGGCCTCAGGTGACTTCTCCAGGGCCCCATGGCTGATCCAGGTATCAGAGATCTGGTTGTCGTTTCTGTGCATCTTTGCTTTCCGTCCTGTTTTTTACATCAGCACCCCTGTTTTCGTTGCAGAGGTGCAAGGTCAGGAACATCAAGCAGGCAGACTGGGGTCAGCAGCAGCTACAGTGGCTAGGTGGGCTGAGGGCTGCTTTTAATAGTGGCAGATGCTATTCCTGATGGTGATGATTTAGCAGTTACCATAAGATACAGAGGGAATTAAAATGAATCTAAGGAGAGCACTTGTTTTTCATCCCTGCCTGCCTGCTGCCCGCCGGCTTGGCTCTGGCTCCTGCTATTACTGCAGGGCGGTATCAGTGCCCATCAGCAAATAACCAGCACCCACGATCACTTGATTGAAGTGCTGGAATATTGCAGTCTTCCTGCTGCACGTGGTCATCCCAGGTCACTGATAACATTGCAAGGTTTTATGTTTTGATTTTGGATTTGGCCCAGAGTAAAACCTCCTCACCTCAAAAGCAACCACCACGAAACGAAGGCTGAGCTAAGTTATGCCATTGGTTACGTGGTTAAAACGCATCTTTTCCCAGGAACTCTCCTTCAACATGTATGAAGTTTCCAAACACACAATGGGTTGTAATGCTCCTTTTTAAGCCAAGACAGGTTGTAAGGCCAGTCACGAATGGTGGAGTGGCCCCTCTCAGGGTTTGGGTGAAAACACAGGGACACAATCCCATTTGTGCAAACGTGCCCATGGCAGGGGCTGGAACTGGATCTGAAGGTCCTTTCAACCCCAACTATTCTATGATTCTATGCCTGAGAGCCAGACCTGAACTCCCCAGCGATGATTCTTCCCTTCCTGGATGAGTCTTGCTGCCATCAGTGTCCATGAGGATCCTCCAAGGCAGCAGAAATCCTCGCACTGGAAAGTTTCAGAAAGCAGAGACTTTGGTTCTTAGGAACCTATGAGATCCTAATGGGTTTTCTTTCCCCACCAACTTTGAATCTATTTCTACTCACAGCCAGGGCCCTGCAGAAATAGCCCGAAAGGCCCTTGTCTTTGTAGGCAGCTGCCAGCCAAGGTTTTTAGGCATGCATGGCACTACACCAAAGACAACCCCAAAAAGGAGACAGTAGCCACAGAACCAAGAAACCAGGGAGCTGAAGTGAGTGAGAGACTGATGGTGGGATCAAAACAAGCACAGCTCTGAGGCAGAAATAGTTTCTTAGAGACCAAGCACAACCAGAACAGGGCAAATGCTGCTGTTAACGCCCATGTGTGCAGGACGCTGGCTCGTGGTGGTCGCACTTCAGTGGCTCAGTGAATCCATCAGCGCCCGTGGTGCTGCAGGAGCTGCCTGAGCTCGCAGCAAGGAGCAAGCTGTCACTTGGTCAGGGTGGCTCGGCTGGCAGATGGCACCACAGCACCAGCTCAACACCACTGCATGCTCGTAGCCTGCAGACGGGACAGATGGGACAAGACCTGGCTACAAGTGATTATTCCTTTGGATTTGCTGGTGCTGGCTGCATGCACTGAACCCACAAGTTCCTGCAAGGAGGGAGGCAACAAAAGGTTCATTAAAACAAGGTGGGTTGAGAGGTCACCTTTTTGCTTCATCTGGATGACTGAAGGGGGTAGGAAGAATCCAACTTCCAGGCATTTCCTATTGTGGTTTCTTTCGTGGCTTTCCAATAATTTGAATGTCTGCATTCATTATATCAGCATTATCAATTCTCGACATCACTGCTCACCTTTTTCCCTCTCTCAAACAAGATCTCAATTTATTCCATTCAAATCCTCAGAGACACCTCCCTGTCATATTCCAACCCTCTTTAATGTTTAACTCTTCTCCCGGTGCACCCCAGCCCTCCCAAGGAGCAGGGGTCACAAGACAAGCTGTCCTCTGGATCCCCAGCCTGTTCCCTGATCTCCAGCCTGCGCTTCCCTTTGCCTCCTGGGTTAGCTCCTCTGCCTGCAGCCCTCTCCCTATGGCTTAGGCATGAAGTTGATCTCAGCTGTAATAAGGGGGAGCCCAGTTTTGCACAGCCGATGGACACAGCCCCATCTCCCCTTCGCTGGAATATTTTGCCACTGTCTGTTTTGGAAGAGAAGGAGAATGGTGTTTGGAGCATTGAAAGCATCTTAAAAAACGAGGTGACATTGTCACTGCTGGTGCTTCCATGGCAACCTGCATTTATTTCTCAGAGCTGTTTCATAATAATTAATCCACCACTTCCATCCACGTGGCCCATGCTCAGAGTGCCCAGCGCAGCCCCGCCGGGGCTCTGCTGGCTCCCATCAAATATTTATGCCAAAGAACTTTCCTGGTGCGTTGTGGCCGCTGGGACAAAGCTGTGAGCTGTGGACACCCTCGGCCAGCCCAGCCAGAGCGTGGCTGCTGACAGCGGCTGAGCAGAGCCCGCAGTGACATCCCCCCCGCAGGGCGACAGAGCAGCCCCAGGAGCATCAATCCCGTGGATCACACCAGGATGGAGCAAGGCTGGGTTTGTTACGCGGGCACAGCGAGGAATCCAGGGCTCTTCATGCACTGATGTGTGCAGATGTGGCCAAAAGAGAGGGGATTTGGGGAACTGCACCAGCAAAATCCTTAGGCACAGAGTAACTTGCCTATCTCGCATTGCCTCCCTGCTGCAGGCTCTGAATATGGGAGGGTGCAGGGGAGAAATGGACCACAGATGTGGTCACATCCCATAGCAGTAATAAAGAGTAAGCTGCAGATGGGCTGCAATCCTGCCTGACCCCACATGTGGCTCTCAGCACTGCAGGCTCTCAGCAGCCACAACATGGACAGGGGTTGCCAAAGAGAATCTGGGTGCTGCAAGCTAGGGAGGATTTGGTGGGTGCTATCTACAGACTCAGCTCCAGCAAGAAGCCAAGGGGGGTTCCTGCTCCAGCAACCCTGGTCTTTCAGAGGATACCTAAACCCCAGTGGCTGGACCCAATAGAGCTCTCAAAGATCTAATGGCACTTTCACAGGAGGAGGAGGAGGGTGAGCCCCAGGTCCCGGCTGAACTCCAATGTAGATAACAATGTTCTGCCAACCTTAATTCCTCCCACAGCTTCAGCTGCGTACAGGATTTGGAGGCTTTTCTGCTCTGGGAAGAAATCAGCCATCTTCATCAGCTCTGGAAGGCGCTCACATATGAGTCCCTCTCTGTCAGTTGCTGTCTGCATCCTTCCAGAAATAAGAGGCTGTGCCCCAGACAGCTTACAAATGCTGACCTACTTCACTGCTGAACTACCCGCATCCTGCACCAGGCACTGTAAAGCTCAACGCGTGTCAGACAGTTCCTCCAGAGCCTGGCATAGCAGATGTGCAAGGCAGGAACTCTGCTCTCCCTTGTTGACCTTTCTTCTGCTGAGTGAAATGCTCGAATGGGGGATATTAAGTGATCAAGCATAAATTAGGGGAGCGAAAGGGAGAGACCTCTCGCTGGAGCTGTGCCTTGACATCATTTGAACAGGCTTGATAGGCTGAATTGAAGGCTCTGGCAGAGCACAGCCGGGCTGCTTCACCCCACACTCATGTAGTCACAGCTACGAGCAGACACTGCCCCAGCTCCTGGAGTCACAGCCATTCACTGCCGGCAGTGCTGGTGCAACGGAAACATTCCCATGTCCCTGCGAATTACAGTGAAGAGAGGGCTGATGAGTCTCAATTGGCTGCATGCACAAAGCCCCTGAAGTCGCAGACAGTGTGTGTTTGTTCTCTTGCTACTGTGGCTCCTCTTGTCAGAATCTGTTAGGAGATGTGATGGCAGCGAGCGCAGCCCGGGTCCTGCTCAATTCCCTGTCACTGGCTAAGTTGAAGCTGCAAAGCACGGGGCCAAAACCCCAGCAGACAGAAGCTTTGAGCCTGCCTGTGAACATCTAAGAGGTTAATGAAGAGATCCCCAAAGTTGCAGCAATTGCATGGACGGTCCATGAAGTGCGAGAGCTTCCGCATCCCAAAAGGTCAGAATCGTTTCAGTTCTCTCCCGCCTGATGATCTCCCACCCTCCTTTATCGGGCTGACAGCGTCCCAGGAGACATCTCAAAGCTCTCATCCTCTTCCTCCTGGGGAACAGTGCTTTCCTAGCAGGCGCTTCCAAAGCCTTTGTCAGTTCTGAAAGTTAAAGCAGCAGCTTCGTGTCAGCACCCGCTCTTTGCAGCTCTGCTTTTACTGACTGCCTTGCTTACCATAAAGGAGGTTGTGTCCTTTATCCACTTGAGGTTAAGCTGCACCAAGGAGCACTGGGGCTGCTCCCCTCCTGTTTGTTTGAGACTGTCCACCTCTGGCAGAGACTCCCCTGTTGCTATTCCCCCTCTTACTGCTTCCTTTTGCAAAACACACGCCAGTTCCATCACTCTGATGAAGCAACGAGGAGCGTCTACAGGGACTTGCGACATTAATGCCTAAAGCCCAGCAGCTACAGGCAAGGCTTCACTCAAAGAGGGGTTTGTTTGGTTTGAAGTTGTAAAGTTAAACATCCGTTCTAACAACTGCAGGCCTCGGCAGCGCCGCGACAACGCCCTTCCTCCGAGGGGTTCTCTCAAGGTTGTACGTTATCATCACCATTTAAATAGGAAAAGCAGTTCAAAGCACAGAGAGGTTTGCCCAAACCCACAAACAGAGCGAGGGGCATGGCTGGAAAAACAGAGGTCTCCTCCCAGGCTCCACACTGCCAGGAAAACCAAACCCAGGTTAAGCCAGGTTCTTGATGTCCTTTCCAGTTAACTCCCAATAGAGGAAACCAGTCAAAGCGCAGGACTCGGTCCTGCAGCAGTGGCAGGCTGTGGCTGTCCGGCAGCCCCTACAAGATCAGAAAGGCTCAGCAGCATGACTTAGACCTAGAATTAATAGAGAAACCCATTCTTGAGCTGGAGCAATGGGGTGTTCATCTCTGTTGGGGAAGACGCCTGCTGGTGCCATTCAGTTCAATAACCCCTGGGGAGTGCACGCAGAGGTCTGGGGCTGACGCCTCTGCCTCAGCTCCATGGTAGACTGAGGTTGCACAGCACAGAGGATTGCTGGACCCTTCCATTGCACACCATTGCAGCAGAGACTATGGGTGCGAAACCATAGCACCCACTTATTTCCTCTGCATCTCTGCCACGTGTCGGCTGAGCTCTCAGGAGACCGTGCGCAGTGCAAGACACGAGCAGCCACCCTCAGCCTGAGGCTCCCCTGCAGGTAGGGCTGCAGTGGGATGCCCTCATTTTGGGGAGGCACAGTAATGGGTGTAATTGCTCCCACTTCATTAACAAGGGTGATCCTTTGAGTTGCAGCTGCCCTGCTTCCAAGCCCATTGTTTAGGATGGTGAGGCAGAGTGTAGTGGAGGGCACCAGTGCCTATTATGAAGAGAATTGTGCTTTGTAGCTGTGCTTTCACCTGCTATTACAGAGACAGATTTCCTACTCAGGCTTGCAGATGACCTTCTCCAATCAAACATTAACTTTGCACTAAACAATCATTAGGGAGCATTTGCAAGCTTTAATAATTAACACCTTTATTAATCCACTGATTCCACTTCAAGCAACAGGTCTCTCCAGAATTAATTCTGTTGCCATTTAGAGGAGAAAGAAATTAATATGATTTCAAGGCAGAGAAGGAAGAAGGGATTTAGGTTCCCCTGCACTTCCTAAAGGTACTGCGCCTGCTCCTTGAACTGTAATTATGCAACTCATTAACTGAACTGCCAAACGTAAGGCGAAGTGATTTGCAAAGCCTGGGCTTTGAGAAATAGTAGGGCAGCCACACAAGCCCAAAACCCAATCAAGAAAGACCACAAACTTTCAACAGGTTGAAACCCCATCAGCTGCTTACTGGCAGCAAAAAGCAAAAGAGATGAAGACAGAGGTCCAGGTAAGCAAATGAACTCGTTTAGACTGAGGGACCTGCTTCTCTAAAGAGCCAAGCAGTGAGTGGGGGGAGATGTACATCTTTGGAGCTGTACTGCATAGAGTTATTCCTGCCCGGAGAGTTAGAGCTATTCTGAGCCCAGCTCAGGAGGAATAACTTGACCTGCCAAGCAAAATACCTCAGCTCAGGGGTTGCTTTGGCTCATGGGACCATGCAGTTGGGCTGTGAGCCCCAGGAACTTTAGAGGCCACAAAAAAGCAAGAGGGACACCAATGTGTGCCAGTGCTCAGCTGCCAGTGAGCACCTTGAATCCCTGTCCAACAGCTCTTTCACGTGTTACCACAGACCAAATGAAGTTGCTGTTTCACAAGCTCACTAGAGTCAAGCAGGGCAGGCAGACAAGCTGGGAAGAGCTCAGCAGTGTTTCTCACCCTCACTCTGCTTCCTTGGATCATCATCTATTTAAAAGCAGGGCAGGCACATGGCTGGTGCAACTGAAATACAAAGAAATTGCATTGGAAACTCAGCTACAGGAGGGAGGGAGTCAGTGAGTGTTGGCTGATGTAAAACTACCACTGAGCACGCTGTGGTAAGGAACAAGCACTGAGCAAACCCTCCTGTTCAATACTCCTCAGGCCCCCAGTGTCTCTCCAGCTCAGTTTCTATGGGGCAAGAGGCTGCCTTACCAGTTCTCAACCGAAACCCCCTTTTGGCATCAAGTCACAGCAGCAGGGCTGAGAGCAGAACTTAGCCTTGCTCAGGGCTTTGCTGAGCCCTGTTTCAACCACCAGATAATGCTCCCCTTTGAGTGGTTCTGTATATGTGGAATAATTGATCAGGCTCCCTCTGCAGTGAGTAACTCTCGCCTTTGTGTTTGAACACTTGAGAAGCGTTTTGACTTTCTAAGTACTGCTGCCATTTAGAAACCCAGCATTAAAATCAGACTGTTAATGCATTACTCGGTGCCATAAGACACAGTAAAACTCATGGTTTCAATTCCTCCAGCTTCTCCCCTGTTTGTGCCTTAAGTGGGGGTCCTGCTGGTCTCCATCCACCATGTTACGATATATCCCTCCTTTTTTCTTTAGCTATGGTAAATCAGGAACAAATGTAAAAGAGAGACCAGAAGATACCAGACTCTTCTATTAAAAAAACACATGTATTTAAGTTTTCCTTTTATCGATACTAAATGTTTGCTTCTATAGGCAAGATAAGACATAGGAGGAAGCCAAGTATTTATTTGTCAGAGAAATCCCTACCTGAAAACTATTACATGCACCCTCTGCATTCCTGTGTGTCTGAGCTCCGTGAAGCCCTTTGAAGCAGCAATAAACATGGAGCAAGCTTTCAAGTGTATCCCTGAGAAACCGGGAAACAAAAAGCCCATTTTACAGATGGATAAGCAGGTAGAGAGAAGAACCACAGGCAAGCTGCGGCTGCACAGGGAGACACCCGGTAAGGGCAGTCGAGCAGGTAACTACCATCACCATGGGCAGAACGCGAGTGGAATACTGCAGGTGTGCACACGGTGCAGCGTTTCCTGTATCTGCATCAAACTTCAACCAAGGATCAGTATCGCTGCGGTCTCCGCAACAGAAAGGCTTCTGGATATGGAGGATAAAGCAAAGCCTTCTTTCTTCCCTCTTTTTGAATCCCTGTACAGCCTCACAGGGAGAGAATGTGGGCCTATTGATTATACTGTTATTAGCACACAAATCCATGTGCTCCCGAGCTCTCCGGGCTCCCAGATATGAACTCGTCCACACAACAGGAAGCCTATGGAATAACATCACAGGTCCGGATAAAGACAAACGCCTTTGCTCCCGGGGCGCCGGCGGCGGAGCGGCGCTCCGGGGGCAGCCGCGGCGCTGCCGCTGGACATCGACGACACAGAACCCTTCGTTAAGGTGCGCGGCCCAGGGCGGGTGCTGTGCGCTACGGCTCCCGCCGGGCCGGGCCGTGCTATGCCGGGAGCTGTGGTTCTCCCGTCAGGGGCTGCCCGCGGAGCCCCGGTTGGGGAGGTGGTAGCCCCGAAGAGATGCGGGTGCGGGCCGGGTCTGGGGTACCTTGGGCTGTCCCTGTCCCGAGCTCGGGCTTCTTGCGCTGGGTCCGGCTCTCTGAGCGCCCCGGGCCGGGGTTTGCCTCCTCCATGAGATGCGGAGGAGTCAGGGCCGTTCCTGGGAGCGTGGCCGTGGGCTTTGCCCCTTGGATAACGGATCTCGGCATCAGCTACCTTGTCTTTAGCCTATGCGAGCTGCTGCTTCCAAGGGAGAGGGGCCCGGCCGTTCTCAAGCAGGAAGCATGTTGGTTTTGTTGTTTGGTGGGGTTTTTTGTGTTAATAAAGGAATTCTCTGTGTCCCTGCTTTCTAGGCTGAGTTTAGAGTTTTGTTATTAGACGGTCATCCTTTTGTAGGTCCATAAATAGACAATGTGAACTCAGTTACTGTAAACTTAGCCCCATTGAAAAGCCCCATGATGTTACGTAGGAGAATGGTGCAGTCCAAAGAAGCTAGGCAAAATGTATTTCTGCCAAATAGTATCCTGGGTACCTGGAGAAACGAAGTACCTGAACAATGTTGATAATGTGGTGTTCTTGCACAGTATGCTCTTGGCACAATGGTGGAATCAACAAAGGCATCCAACGGGCTTCCTCAGCCTGGCGATGAATACGACTTCTACCGATGCTTCTCTGGCTTCCGGGCGTACTGTGAGATGCAGAGCGACCGTCTCCTGGACTGGTAAGGATGCTTCTGTGTCTCTGGGCTGTTGTTAATAGTTTCCAATCCAGAACAGAAGGTAGCACCCTTCTTTAGAGACTCCAGGATGGAAGGGTGGCTTACTGTACACACCTAATGTTAGCAAGTTTTTTAGCGCTTGATAGTTAAGAAACAGGTTTAAAGAGGGCCTTTTGTAACGAAGTTGGTAAGGAGCTGTGCAGGGAGCAGAGGCAGATATCAAACACATTGGGCTATCTATGTCAAAAGTCACATGGTTCCTGAGAAATTAATTCTAACACTTAATGCTGTACAGGAGTGTCTTCATTGCTCACACAATGTTATCTGTCGGTACTGCATTTGGTTTATTTTCACGCCTTGAAGATTGTTGAATTGGATGATTTAGTGTTCAGTTTGAAAGCAGGCACTTTGCTAATAGCTGTGCTGTTCTCTTGTAAGCATGACCAAGGTGATGCAGTATTATGGCTGCAGGAGCCACATGAAAGATCGCAGTGAAGTGACAGACCTGGAAGATAAATTTGACATTTTGGTGGATGCCAATGATGTCATTCTAGAAAGAGTGGTAAGCAAATTATTTCTGCTTGTTGCTGTTACAAACTGTACCGTTACCACAAGTTCTTTGGTCGTTGCAGGAGCGTCAGTGGTAGTGCATTCACAGTTGCATGTAGTGTTTCCTCAATCTGGTGGGTTTCTTTTTAATCCATGGGCTAGGCCAGTGGTCACAGCAGCTGAGGCAGGTGGGTTATGGCCCAAAAGGAAGAAGATAATACTCTTCATTGAGAATGGGTTAATGGTTGGACTTGGTGATCTGAAAAGTCTTTTGCAGCCTAAGCGATTCTATGAGTCTATGATTCTGTGCGACTTGTTAGGAAATTAATACAGTCTGGCATAAAACACTACTACCTGAGAACAGGTCTGTAAATTTGTACTGCTGCTTCTCTGAGGAACGTTTCCTACCGCTGATGTTCAGTGTATTCCTCCCACGTTTGTCTGTCTCGTGTTGCACAGAATTCAGGGGAAATGGCTGTGGAAATACCTGTGTGACTTTATTCAGTCTCAGTGGGGTGGCTGAGCGTGGTAATTTAACAAGGGTTTGGTTTTCACCTTGCTTTTCTGGAATTTAGAGTATTTTACTGGATGAAGCATCAGGAGTGACCAGAAACCAGCAGCCAGTCCTCCCTGCTGGGTTGCAGCCCCCACAGACAATTGTTTCCAGCTGGAACCGCAAGGTGAGGCCTCTGCACTCCATGTCATGTATTATCATAGCTTTTCTGCCAGCATTGGTACTCCTGGTTTTCCAGTGGAATTGAGTAGTTAAGTGTTTTATCAGTTTTTTACAGATCCTAACTCCCCTCTCTTTTGCTTTTCCTATTTATTCAAACGTGATTCTGGTTTTTCTGTGCTTTCAATTGCCGTTTCAGTTTCATGTACACAACAGCTTTGCTTTTTGCTTATTCATACAAATTCAGGATCTTGAATCAAAGAACTTTCTTTCTTATGTGCTGGACACTGCAAAAGGGTGACTCAGTTTTGAGTTTGGGGTATAACTTTATTCCTCTGAATATTGGGTCAGGCTGAGTAGAAGAAACTCTGAATGTCTCTTAAATCGTGTGAGCTTTACCTGTGGTTACCTTCTCTTAAACAGGCAGGAGAATCCCACAAGAGAAATCAAACTGAAACTTTCCGACTGCTTCATGCCAAAAATATCTCTCGACCACAGCTTAAATTTCGGGAAAAGATTGACAATTCCAACACTCCTTTTGTACCTAAACTTTTTGTCAAGCCAAACGCTTTGAAACCTTTGCCTGAAGGTAAGAGGGTTATTTTTTGTTGGGTGACTTACTGAGAGTATTTAACACAAATCAGTCCTCACAGTCTAAAGGAGAAAGCATTGGCAACAGGTAAGAGCAGGAGATTTTGACCATTCAGGTGTAGTAAGCTCTGTGACGCTATTGTTCACATACATGTAATGTAAAGATAGCTCAGCATACAGCATCTTGTTGGTGTACAGTAAATAATCTGTTCCAGGCAGATAAAGAGGGTTCTCTTTACCACCACTGATACATGATGAGAGTCACTCAGGCACCAGAAGTGGCCTTAACTAATCTAGTTGGCTTAACAGATTGATGCTTCTTCCTAGTTAGTTAGGAGCGCCAGATCTGTGGTTAGAGCTACCTTTGGTTTGGGTGCTTTATCAAAGGCACCAGCGCGTCATTCTGCTGCTGGTGATTCGTCCTTTGTACTGATGCAGTTGTACTTTCAGAAACTGGGAATGATTGAAAGATTTTTTCAATCTCCTTCTAAGCTCTTGAGCAGAACCACCTTGTGTCTTCCTTGACAACAGCCTGGTGAAACCTAGTAACTGAGTTGTCATTAGAGGTGCAGACGGAAATGTTACTGAGAGCAAAAGCTGCAGGTCTAAATTGTTAACAATTTTGATGCTCTAGGATTTTAATAGGATCTTGTGGTGGGTGGAGGGGAGAGAGTAGTTGGATGGGAGCATGTTATGTGTGGGATCCAGTCCAGTTGTTCCATATTGGTTGTTCAGCCCTCACAAAAAGTGGACGGGAACGAAAGGAGCGCCCTGAGGACTTGGATGTGCCACCTGCTTTGGCAGACTTCATACACCAGCAGAGGACCCAGCAAACTGAGCAAGACATGTAAGACATTAAACTGACAGCAAGGTGCTTGAAGTACCACTGATGAACATGCATTTGTATGGTCCCATTGTGCCAATGCTCTTCATGTGTGACAGCTCTGCATGTGTTTTGTGTCTTCACATTACATTGCGTGTGATTTGTTTTAGGCATCTGCAGTTACTTTAAACCTGTGCTTAATCAGAGACACAATTTCTACTCAGTAGGGAAACTGCCATAGCTCTCAGAGTCTCTGTTCTGAGATGACTGAAGTTTAGTCTGTTTTCCTAATTGCCACAGGTTTGCTCACCCTTACCAATATGAACTGGAGCAGTTTTCTCCACCAGATGGAGTTCTTCAGAAACCAGAACCTCAGGTTGGTGCTCACATTAATTTAAGCTTACAGCAGATGTAGTCACCATACTCGATGAAATACAGAATTCGGGGGTGGGGAGGGTCAGGGGTGGGAATTGACAAGGGGACACACCATGCCTAATAATCTGCTCTGCCAGATGTACAGGCCTATCAAGGAAACACCCTGTCACTTTATCACCACACTGGATGAACTGGTAGAACTGAATGAGAAGCTTACGAACTGTAAAGAGTTTGCTCTGGATTTGGAGGTAATAGTCTGCCTTTTCTGTTTAAAAGTTACACGTATACTGTTAGTGCCAGGAGACCATTATATTCTTCTGGTCTGTTTTCTAGTCTTCTCTTTCTTCTGCTTTTTGTACTTTCTGACATGAAAAGACAGTTCATGACCTGTCAGATATTATCTGTAAGGTAGATTTAAACCGTGTCAGTATTATGTGTTTTCCAATGGTTGTACTGACTGCACACTTCATACTAAATTTGGTGGTATTAATTCTGTAACTGATCTTAGCTTACATCTCTCTCCCATGTTTTCAGCACCATTCCTACAGGAGCTTCCTGGGCCTGACATGTCTGATGCAGATTTCCACCCGAACAGAGGACTTCATTATTGATGTACTGGAATTGCGCAGCGACATGTACATTCTCAACGAGACCTTTACAGACCCTGCCATTGTGAAGGTCAGCTGCCAAATCCACCAATTTACCACCAGAATTCTTTTTGTTTGTTTTCCCTTAGTGTAAGTTTTACTGCAGTTAAAAGCACACTTCGTGCTCTGTCATGGTCACTTGGCTCTGCTTTCATTTTGTTTGTTTATGTGCCTGTTTCCGTGGTGTAAATGTGGAATTACTTGCCAAGTGCACTTATTTAGCAGTTTTACACTTAACTGTGAAGGACAGAGAGAAAAGAAATCTGGTCCTAGGTACATTGCTATGAAGCCACAGCACAGCCAGCCTGGAGCACAAATGTTCTTCATATCATTCTCAATTTGGTTTGCCTTTCAAGGTCCTTCATGGTGCTGATTCAGATGTGGAATGGCTGCAAAAAGACTTTGGTCTGTACTTGGTGAACATGTTTGATACTCACCAAGCTGCTCGGCTCCTCAATCTTGGCAAGAATTCCTTGGACCACTTGCTAAAGGTGTATTGCAATGTAGATGCTGACAAGCGGTACCAGCTGGCTGACTGGAGGATACGGTAAAAACTGACCCCTTAAATGGGCTGGAGCTGCAAGGTAGCACTTATCCTTTTTTGTACTGTTATAGCAGGAGCATGTTTCTAGTTGCAAGCCCCATAGTTGTAGGTTGGTCTCAAACTGAAGGAGCACAGCATTTACCTGGCTGGGCTGCAAGTTCTTCTAGGAGTGTTAACATTCTCCCATGTTTCCTTAGAAAATGAGTTCTCTTGGGAAAGTAAAGGAAGATTGACTAGTCAAAAGCTCCTGGATTCTTAGAAACAGCACTTAACCACTGCAGCATTATAGAGAAAGTCAATATTTGCTCCTCTAGAGCCCCCACTAAAATGTTCAATCACTTTTGCCAGGTAGAGCATTACACTGTTGGAGCAATGAACTTTGCTATACGCATGGATCCTGCACGCTGCAGAGGTCCCAGGTCTGCTTTATGTAGGCTCTGCAGAGAGAGAAGAGTTAAACAAATACCATAGCAAGCAGTTCTGCCTTCTCAGTTAGCTGGATGACAGTCTTGCTCTCTGTCTTGTGAAGCTGTCTGAGGAACTGCACAGCTTGTTACTGCTGTGGCCTAGAAAGTCCTTCAGTAAGGAACCAGAATTTCTGTATTAGTCCTTGGTGTGTTTTATATACAGTTTGCCCTAATATGTTTAGTGAGAGGAAGTGACAGCTTGGTGGGGCAACTGCAATGTATTAGTGTAATTTTGGCTCTTTTTCTAGCCCTCTGCCAGAAGAGATGTTGCAGTACGCCCGTGATGACACTCACTACTTGCTCTACATCTATGATAAAGTGAGGGAGGCGCTGTGGGAGAAAGGGAATGAGCTGCCCACTCAGCTGGAGATAGTGTGGCAGCGCAGCAAGGACATCTGCCTGAAGGTAAAGCTTCACCTGGTTGGATTACCTGGATCAGAGTACCCACTTAGTAGGACAGAAAGTCCTTTGTCTGTTCTACATCTGTTGCATAGCCATAGGTTTTTTCCTCTTAGTGTGTCTGAAAACAGCTGTATAAACTCTAACTCGGTTGTGCACGCTTGTTTCACTCGTTAAAATCCTTGGGTTCAGCTGCCTTGTTGCTGGTTTTTGAATGCTAGGACTCCTTGGCCTCCTGATGCTTTCAAGCGTGTCTTTTCCAAGAGGGATGTTACTTTTCCAGTTCTGCTGGGTGTTCCTAGAAGTTCAAAGCCTAGCTGGAGTTACACTAGGAGATAATTACATTGCGCCTGTGGAAAATGCTATCTATGAAAGCAGGCCTTGTCTAATGTAGTGAAGCTTGAAGATACTGTATGTTTAAAGCCACTCCTGGAGTTTGTGAGGGTGGTTTTCCTGTAAAAATGGATGAGATGTATGTTTTTCAGGGATAGGTTCCCACCAAAGCTTAGGGCAAAAGCTCCAAGACACATTGTACCTGAGTTGATTCAGTCCCCATATGTCCATATGCGATTCTGTCTGCCTCAGTGAAGCAATGCAAACTAGAAAGCACAAATCTGATTCTGATTATGAGCGTTTCCTTTTTTTCCTGTTCAGAAATACATCAAGCCCCTCTTTACAGATGAGTCCTACCTTGAGCTCTACAGGAGGCAGAAAAAACATCTCAACACGCAGCAGCTATCAGCATTTAGGTTGCTGTTTGCATGGAGAGACAAGACAGCGCGTCAAGAGGATGAGAGTACAGGGTAGGAAGGCTTTGCTTAGTCATTGGCTTAATACTTCAATGAGTGTCTTGTATTGTGCCCCTCCTGCACCCAAGGTGGAACTACTTTGTTACCTGTAGAAATTGGTGTAGTGCTTCAGGCTGCTTTTTGCACACAAGTCCTGTTATGTTGGCAGTCTGTAGATCAGTTAATTTCTTTTTAGGTGATTCTGTCTTTTCAAACCTTGCAATTGGGGCAGACTTGTGCTCTGTGAAGGTAATTTTAAGAGTTTTTGACATTCTGTTACATTCACACCGCCTCTTTGTGTTGTAGATATGTGCTACCAAATCACATGCTGTCGAAGATAGCAGAGGAGCTGCCCAAGTAAGTTTTGTTCATCCTTGAGGAGTCTCATTTGATTTTTAGTATCCAACAAGTCATTTTCCTGGTGTGTGATTACTTCTGCAATTGATCCCTTCCTTTCAGCTGTCAATACTGCTTTTTCTATAGCTGTTCAGTTTGGGAGAGAAATAAATAGCAATACTTATCCTTAGAAGGATACAGACTTCTTCTGGGATACATCTCTCTCTCTGATTTTAGTCCACTAATAAAGCATATTCCTTTGTCAAGTGCAAGGGGCAGATCCCTTAAACACCCAATTTATACGTTTTCCTCAAACATTTGCCACTCATCATCCAACATCCGTACCTGTGAATCATAAAAATGCATGAATTGGTGATTTCTCCTTATCATCACAAACCTGGTACAAAAGACTATTTTATCACAGAGAATAAACCCTGACAGATTAATGTGACTTCTGTTACTCTGTCCCAGTCAGGACCATGGTTATATCTGGTTGCGTGTCCTTTGAATACAAATGCCTAACGTATTGGCCATAAATACAGCACGCTGAACTTTCCTCATCTCTTTAGAGAACCCCAGGGCATCATTGCTTGCTGTAATCCAGTCCCACCACTAGTTCGCCAGCAGATTAATGAATTGCATCTCCTCATTCAGCAGGCCCGGGAGATGCCTCTTCTCAAGGTAAGAGTAGCTTGTACCACACAAGAGACTCATTTCTTGCCTTCCTTAAGCCAGGGAATGGAGCTAAATGGTGACCTGTGATGCTATGTATGCTGAAGTTTGCTTTTTGAACACTGTGAATATGGTGTTCTGTAGTACAGCAGGAAGATATATTGCAACTTCTTGCCTGTCTCTTGATGCTGAGTACCGGCTTACACAGAGCATAGTTTCCTGGAGAATTAGAGCAGTAAAGGAACAGACGCTACTTGAACACAGTGCAGTTATATTGCACATCATGTTTGCCTGCATGAGGAAGAAGTGGACCTTATGGAATTTGTTGATCATGTAAATGGGTTCATAAATCTTTTACAGCTATAGTGAGGCAAAACCAAAACCCCTAGGTGTGAGAGGTTCATTAGTTAAAATGCAGCATCAGCATGTTGATATTAGTACAGTCTTCCTCCTTCAGTGAAACAAAACCATTTGTGAGCATGTATATGTCCTTTCTGTGGGAGGAGTTTAAATGTATCCGTGCGCAAACCCTTCAGGAGAATAAAAAAAACCATTTTATTAACCTGCTAGCTTGTAATGAATGTGTTGAAAGTGCAGATAAGGAGGGACAGCTGAGAAGAAATAGGGCAGGTGCATCTAAGTGACTTTATCTTTCTCTCCCATTCTAGTCAGAGGTAGCCAAGAGGAGAGCACCTCCACCCGTCCCTGAGGTACTGTTTGCATAATATTTGTTACCTAATGTCTTAAAGCCTTGAACTCAGAGACAAATGCAGCAGAATTCTAGCTTCTAGTAAGTGGTTTATTCTCATCCATTTTACATGTCTCTCCACTTTAGCTTATTGTTACTTCTCTGTGCTAGGCCCATAACATTACCAGTTGTAAATCAGCATTTTACAAACCACCATAACAGCAGCACTTAAGGCTTCATCAGCGAATGCTGCAGCTGCTGGACAATTTCATATGTGTTAGTGTATATTGGCTGCTCTGTAAGAAGAGGTGGGTTTCTAAGGCTGACTCATTTACTGTCCTTGTGTATATGAGGTAAAGCATCTCTCTGTGTGTTTGCACAGATAGCATTTTGATGCCAGATGCAATGTGCTCTGCTGTATTAAGAATATTCAGTCTCTGAACTTCACCCCTTTAGTTGAATTTTCATTAAAGTATCTGCAATATGTGGAAACATTCACAGATTTGTAGTGTAATGTATTAATAGTGGCTGTGATTTGAATCTGCAGAAACCAGAGAATCCCTTCTTTGGACCACATGACAGATCCCGGAATCCTGTGAAAGATCTTCAAAACAACTCTACCTTGGGTAATTTGGACTTAACCTAAAATCTCTGCCCATAATGATATGATGTGGCTTTGGCACAGGGAAATAAGCAGCCCTGAAGAAACTTGCCGTGAAATCCTGTTACACAAAAGAGCAGTAAAATATATATATATGTATAATACATCTAATAAAAATTCTGTCTCCTTTTCATGTAGAGCCTGCACCAGTTTTGGAACATAGTTGCCTCTTTTCAGACGACGAGAACATAACAGAGATTGAGGGTGTTCAGCCAGAGTCAACGTGTCTTTTTGCTACTGCCACTCTCAGCATATTCAGTGTAAGCAACATGTTTGATAGTGTCAGGTTTAAGTAGTAGAAAAGATACTTAATAGTCTGATAAAATTGTGTGAAAGCATGGCAAGAAATACGAAGGTGGGACACACCTGGAAATGGTAATGGCTTCCTGTCAAGCGTATGCTCTAATGAAGACAACTTAGGTTAGGAGGCCAGCAAGGTAATTACATCTCTCTTGGAAGGTAGTTACCATCAGCGGAGCTTCAGACAGAGTGAGAAATGCCATGTGTGAATTAGCAGTAGCAAAACCAACAGAATACTAACGTTTGTTTCCTTTTCTTTTTTAGGAATGTGATAAAGATGAAGGAAAGAAGACTTTAACCACGGCACAGCAGAAAGCTCAGCGTATAATGGAGTCCTTCGAAAACCCATTTAGAATGGTAAAAGCTTCCAGCACGTATTTGTTCCAGGCATATCTGAAAGACCGGGATACAGCATCAGCTGCTGCTCTTGCTGGAATCGAGAGATTGTCCTTCTTGCAAAGTTCACACGTGTGGACTTGTTTTCAAAACACACTGAAATGCCTCTTAGATATATGTCTTTCTACATAGTAAACAGGCCTTCCACTGGGGTTTTTAAACAAGTTGGAGGGGTTTTTAATTTGCATCCCATTTTGATCTCTCCGTTTTGGCTAGGGTTAGCGAGCTGGTGTTACTCTTGTAGTGACTCAGCAGAACAATAAAATACTTTGTTACAGATTTGGAGTGGCAAATTACTAGGAAATAATGTCAAAACAACTTCTTTGGGTGTGTGGTTGGGGGTTGGGGTTTTTTGTGTTTGTTTACTGGAACGTTTCTCTTGGCCGTAGCTGTGCTTAACCCTTCTTTTTCCAAAATCTGTTCTAGCTGTACAGTGCTTCTTAACTAGAAACTGTATGATTTGGATCATTTTAAGTAGCATTTTAGAGGTGAACCGAGTGCAGTGTGCTGTGTTGAAAGCAAAATCGTTTTCCCTCTCTACAGTTCCTACCTCCAGAAGAGAATAATGCCCATGTGTCACAGTCAGCAAAGTTTGACCCATCATCAAAGATTTATGAAGTAAGACTTGTGCTGAATTTCCTGCCAGTAGTACAGAAGAAGGAAATAAGTAGATGATTTTCCTTTGGGAACCTCAGCAATTGAGAGTTCTGGGTTTTTTCTCCTTTAATTCTCCCCAGAAGAGTAAGATTTGAGAAACTTGCCGTGTTTCTGTATCTGTAGTTCATTGTTTCTGTAGCATTTGTATCCTTTGAAGAACCAGGGATTGGGGATGTCGCACTGTGTATTCCCTGTCTGTTAAAGCTACAAACTGTTACTGAAGTCTGTATCTACCTTTGTTCTTATGGCACGTTTGTAGCTCAGAACTTCTAAAGCACATGGTTTTACTTTACCTGGTGCAGCAGATCTTAATCTCTTTTACAGTCCAATTTGATCTTTTATACTGCTAATGAAGACCAGCATGTGGTAGCAAGTTTATAAACTCCCTTTCGCCATACAACTTCAAAGAGAGTGATCCCAGGTAATGTTTTTTCATTGCAGATCAGCAATCAATGGAAGCTGATGACTCAGTCACGGGTACAGAAGGAGTCCAAGGATGAAGCAAAAAAGAAAGCAGCCCAGCAGTCAGGTGCGGCCATTCCTCCCTTCCTCAGTGTGCTGGCTGTGCTTTTCCCAGTGCACATAGGTTGTTTCCCAGTGACAAGAAGACCTTAGATGATGGATTGCCTGGTGGATGAGATTGTTTGGCAAAGATTGTACTCTCTTTAGTTTGAGATTTGCTGCGAGCTGGTTTGCTTTCTCTAAGCTCCTAGCAAACTTACTCCTGCTTTTTACAGTAATGCTTGTTTGTTTCCACAGCTGCTCGTGACCAAGCACAGAGGGCATATAAAGAGGAAACAGAAACCATCACGTCTGTTCGTCAGCAGGCTATGGTATGTCATTGAATTCACTACTTCCAGCCTTTGCCCCTCTTGACCTTCATTGCATAGTTCAGAATGCAACCCTGAGCCCTAAAACTCTGAAATACTGAATGACAGTCTTCTGATAGTGGGCTTGCTGTGGTTCTGCTGTGTGTGTAGCAGCAGGCCCCTAGCAACTGTGCTTGGCAAATCTTCACTTCCTTCCATATCGTCTGTAGGGCATGTTTCCCACTGCTGCACCTCTCTGCTCCTCACTTGCTGGGTTCTCCCAAATCTGTCTATGGGGCCACAGCAGATTTCATCCTGTCAGTATCAGGTGAAATGACAACTTGGCTTTTCATCTAGAAGGTCCCTGCAGTGAGGGGAAAGAAAACAAGACATCTTACGCCCAAGGAAGAACACAGGGCTTTCTAGTTCTGCTATTGTTGCAACAGGGACTAGGTACATTGGGCAGTTCATCTGCATGCTGGTGTTCAGGCCTGTACAGAGATGTCTCATTCTGTTCTCCTGAACTTGTTCTTTGTGTTCCATGGGTTGCTTTCACAGGAGGAACAAGCTAGTAAGAAGAGGGAGAGAGAGACAGTTGCAGGTGAAACGGGAACAGAGTTGCCAAAGCAGGAGAGGAAACGGCCAAAAGCCTCCCAGCAACCAGAGGAGCTGGAAGCACCCAAGCAATTTTCCCCCTTTGATTACAGCAAGTCCAACTTCAAAGTGTTTGCGGGTAAGATCTGGATCTCTTGCTAGTGTGCTGCAGGCTGTGGGAAATGTTGCCAGCTGAGCCCTGAGAAGGCTCTGTGTGTGTGGCTGTAGGTGCCAAGGCAGTACAAACTGTCATGATGCACCTACCTTACAGTGGGGAAATACTGAAAGAAATAAACTGGTGGAATGTAGAGGTTAGCATTCCTTTTCCAATTGGGAAACAAAATCCTGAAACCGTTGGCCATGGGGATTATGGATTCAGATTTTGCTTCTTTTCTCTGTTTAATTGGACTTCAGGAACTAGGACGCAGAGATGCGACTCCTGTGTACCAAGTATCCTTGCAAAAGCATCTCCTGCCTCTGAGAGGCTGTTCTGGTTTTTAGCATGTGGGAGACTGCAGTGAAACCTCCTTATCATTAGAGGAACACTGTGGAATGTACTGTTCTTTATGGAAAATTTTAGTGACAGCTCCTCTCCTCTCTCCCTTAGGAAGCAGCAAGTCGAAGCAGTCACCACAATTTGATCCTGCCAAGCAAACTTACGTGGGCAAGGTAGGGGCATGTCATGAAAGAAGGAACAGAAATGGTGGTGATAGCGTATACCCAGCTAGGGAAGGCAGACCGCTTTCTGGATCTGCAGGGTGTTCCACAACAGCACTTAGTACTGAGATGCAGCTTCCAGTCAGAGGCTCATACTTTGTGCTATAGACTCTTTCCATCCAGGAAGAGCTTTCTTGGGGTCCCTCAGACTCTCTTATTGTTTCCCATCTCTTCATATATTCACATCTGCACCTCCATTCATCACAGGCATGTCACTTGGACCACTAATGCCCAATACCAAATTCAAGGCACTCTCAAGGAAGGTCAGTCCAGTTATTCCAGGCCATGTCAGCTCTGTGTTTTGCCCATGTTCTCCACTGAGTGCTAGCATTAGGAAAACAGTCTCAGCTCAGAGAATTTTTACTTAATTTATTGCTAAATGATATTGCAAGATTGAAGAGAAGGAAAACCTCAACTGTCAAACACGCAGGTAGGGAAACTTGTTATCAGCATAGGGCAGTTTCTGTGTCATCACCCTCTCACCCCACCCCAGGGTCCCCCCTGCAGGCCTGGGTTACATAAAACCCCCCACGTATACTCTGTGTAGTGCTCATGGCCTGACTTCGGTGGGCACTCAGGTGTGAAGTAGTAGGATGCTCATGCATGAACTTGGATGCTCAAGTGTTAGAAGTTCAGAAGCTCATTTTAATGCGTTTCAGCCTCTTTCCTGTGTATTTACCTGGAGGGCAAATGGTACCAGGGCACATCTTAGATATTCAATAAAAACCCTGTTTCAGAAGCTGAACAAGTTTATGCCCGATACTGTAAGAAACAGTTTCCTGTGCAATCCCTTTGCTGTGTCAGTTGAAACTTGTTTCCAGGGGTGGAGGGAAAACAACCATCTGGCAAATTTGGGACAACCTGTACAGATCTTTCTGACTAGATGGATAAGATTTGTCATCAGCGGGGTGTTGTGCCTTGCATGTCAAGGTTAGACCAGTAGAACAGCACTTGCTCGGATGCTTCTAACACATGCGCATACAAAGATGTCCTAAAGCATGAAGCTCACAGTGTGAACTTGAAGGGACCTGATAGCGCATGAGTCTCGTGGAATGTCCTATATTAGGCAAGTAACTCACTGCGGTGCTGGTGTTTTCTGTTTTCTATGCAGAGATTTGCTGGAGCTAGCAAACATCCACATTCTGGAAACCGAAGCATGTCCTACCTGGCTGGGAAAGCTGATAGGTGTGTGTCAACTTGCTCCGCTCTCATCAGTGCTAGAGTGTTTTCATGCCTGTGCCCTGGAGCTACAGGCAAAGCAGAGCTATTGTCCTGTATTGCTGTGGGAGCTTAGGCACATGTTTAATGGGAAGAGGTTGCATCACAGCTTGATGTCAGTTTAAAGGGGGGGAAAAAAAAGAGGGGGGAGAAAATAGCTTTGTCAGGATTGATCCAATCAAACAACAACTCTGGGTGGAAGGTTTGAAATGCTGAGGTTAAAGCTTGTGTTTATAGATGTGGGAGTTGCTTTCTTTGGCCACAAGAATAGGTGAAGGTGGGGAGAACATTGCCTAGCTTGGGAGGGAGAGAAATAACAGCACTGCCAAATATGAACGTTCTTGTTCTGGATAGTCCATGTGTAGCTTACAGGGCTTGATCCTTGTGTTTTATTTAGTCATAAAAGAGCAGCATTGGAGGGAGAAAGGTTGTGCATGCATCATGACCCCTTCAATAGATTTATTGTAGCCTGTCATAGCTTTTCAGTCTTAGGTGAATTTAGAGCGAGAGTTGAAAGTCTTTCTGCAATTGTCTTTTGCAGGGGTTCCAGACACCACTGGCCAAAGAGATAGATAGTCCCTGTTCTGGGACCTCTGGGAGTTGCTGCTGAACAGAACAATATTCACCAGTGTTGTCACCACAAGAAGCAAACAGCAGTTATTGTGCAGTTTTTGTACAGAAACGTTTTAAATCCATTAAATCCCCATTTCCCCCAGTCGCCCCCCCCCAAAACAAAAAACAAAGAAGGAAAAGAAGGAGAAACATCTTAAGTGATGTAATTTTTATTGTATTCCTGTGGGGTTTTGTGTAATTACAGTCACAGTATTGCTTTGTTTGTAATTTTGGAAGTTTACCCTGTGTTGTCAAATACAGTTTGGCTAAACCTGTCACTTCTTGGAGTTGCTTCAAATCCAAGCCCAGCATATCCATGGAATATGAGAGGAACCTCTTGGCGTCTCTAAAGCCAGCACAAAAGTAATAGAGAGATTCAGTAGGTATAACTCAAACTCCACCAGCCTGGAGCAGGAAATGAGCCCAGAGTGTCTTTTATGTTAGACCTTGCTTACAGATTGGACTGCACAGCTCATCTCTTGGAGGACAAGGTAATATGAAACATGAGTGCATTTACCTGGCAGTGTTTGTGTCTTATAGAGTTAGGGATTAGAGACTAGTGGTTTTGCCACTGAGTTGCAGGGTGAAAGCAATAGCATTAGGTAGAAGGCAGAAACAGAGTGCGATATTGGTTTGGGGAAAGCCAGTGAGGTTCTGCACTGCAGCTGAATCTCAGCAGAGCTGTACTGTATTCGATATCAGGAACAATTCCTTCCGCAAAGGGTGGTCAGGCATTGGAACAGGCTGCCCAGGGCAGTGGTGGGATCTCCATCCCTGGAAGTGTTCAGAACCACATGTAGATGAGGACCTCAGTGACACGGGTTAGTGGTGCCTTGGCAGTGCTGGGGAATGGTTGGACCTGTTGATCTTAAAGGTCTTTTCCAACCTACTTGATTCTGTGATTCTACTAACGCCTCAAAGTTTTAAATACCTGCAGTGAGTTATCCTGAAGAGTTTGTAGAAAGAATATCAGCCCATAATGGGATGGATGGATGACCGCTTAATGTAAATGCTGACAGCTGAAGGCTGGTAGTACTGCTGTGCAAGAGGTAAGCAACATTACAGTTCAGCAGGCGGGAGGGAATAGAAGGGTAGGGCTGATGTGACTTTGCTTGAAGCCACATTAAATCTGTGGCAGAGCTGCTCCTGGAACTACTGGTCGTGGCACTGACCAATAGACCTTGCTCCCTTTCCCAAAGGTTCTGCCTTTACTCTGATTTCTAAGGATTTTCTGTTTCACACTCACCTGTTTTGGCAATGGCAGAATTTACATCTCCAACTGTTTGGCAGAGGTAAAATCTTCCCTCTCCATTCCTGACCCGTGGGCTTTATTTAACAAAGCTTGGGAGGAGGTTTGGGGTTTTGTTTGTTTCCAATCTTTTCCCATATGTCTGTGGAGCAGGGAGCAGAAGGAATAGAGGAGGGTATCAGTGTGAACAGAGCTGACTGAGCCATGCTGTAATGGTAGAGCACAGTCTCTTTCTGCCCATAAAATCTGCTTGCCTGGCTGAATATTGGAGAATGGTTTTGAAAAGAGGCAGTTAAGTAGCAATTGTGTGTAAATGCGTTCGCAGGGGCTGCCAGTTCTTTCTTGTTAGCTTTACCACTTCCCATAGCTCTGTAACTTGAACGGTTGAAGTCTTACCAAATTGGCCCATTATCTGCAGAGAGATTGAAAGTTCCGTAGTTTCCCTAAGTCTTCTACTTAAAATTCCATGCAAGGTGGCACTTCAAGGATGATCTTGTAGTCTTCTGCTGTTCTCTCTTACGTGGCTTACTGCCATAGGTTTATGGCCACCTTTAATGGAGGTGACGAGCAACTCGCATGCTTTATTCACCTGGTTACA